>SZYD01002061.1:0-110079 GCA_009363875.1 Mikania micrantha | reverse complement strand
AAAAAATAAAAGAGAAACCGAGTCAAGCAACTAGTGATGCATAAATAATCAGATTTAATGCACGGTATGAAATCAGTTGTTCGAAATGGTGATATCGAACAACATGATGTCATACCCACACTTGAATCTGACATAATCGCGAAGGCACAAATACACAACCAATCACATAGACTCGAAACACCAAATAAAACTATGTACACTATATACAACTGGGCCTAAGCCCAAATCCCTAACCTGCTCGGGATTCGAGGAGGATAACCTCCTCGTCAGATGGAATCGGGCCTCCAATGTAGGGCTTCAAACGATGCCCATTGACCTTCCACGTGTGGTCACCCGACTCCAACTCCACCGCACCATGCGGGAACACCTCGCGAATCACAAACGGGCCTCTCCAACGCGACTTAAGCTTTCCTGGGAAAAGCCTCAGTCTCGAGTCATAAACCAAGACTCGATCGCCCTTCGCGAACTCCTTAACATTCCTCAATCTCCGATCGTGCAGCGCCTTCGTGCGCTCCTTATAACTCCACGATCGAGCGTACGCATCGTCGCGTAGCTCATCCAACTCATGCAACTGGAGGAACCGGTGCTTGGCGGCCTGTGACATATCCAAATTCACAGCTTTCAAAGCCCAAAAGGCCTTGTGCTCAAGCTCAACCGGCAGATGACATGCCTTACCATAGACCATCCGATAGGGAGTCGTCCCAATCGGATTCTTAAACGCTGTCCTAAAGGCCCACAAGGCGTCATCTAATTTGTCGGCCCAATCCTTCCTAGTATGGCCGACAGTCCTCTCCAGAATCCTCTTAACTCCCCGATTCGCGTTCTCCACCTGACCGCTGGTCTGCGGGTGATATGCGGTCGACAGACGGTGGGTGACCCCGTACTTGGCAAGCACTTTGTCCATCTGGACATTACAGAAGTGCGTGCCACGGTCACTGATCAACGCTCTCGGAGTACCAAACCTACAAAACAAGTGCTTCAGAAATCTCACCACTACTCGCGCGTCATTAGTGGGGAGCGCCTGTGCTTCCACCCACTTAGAAACGTAATCAATCGCGACGAGTATGTACCTGTTCCCTCGAGAAGCAGGGAAAGGTCCCATGAAGTCGATGCCCCAGACATCGAAATCTCAACAACCTGAATAGGGTGCTGGGGCATCTCATTCCTGGATGAGATGTTTCCTGTCCTCTGACAGGAATCGCACTTCCTACATAACTCATGAGCATCCTTAAAGATGGTGGGCCAATAAAAACCTGAATCAAACACCTTCTTCGCTGTGGAAGAAGGCCCGTGATGCCCACCAGTAAGGCCCTCATGGCAGTGCCTAAGGATCTCCAATCCTTCCTCTCTGCTCACACACCTCCTAAAAACCTGATCAGCACACACACGGAAAAGGTAAGGCGCATCCCAGATGTAATGCCTCGTGTCGGCAAAGAACTTCTTGCGCTGCTGGAATGTCAGACCCTTAAGAAGGAAACCGTTGGCCAAATAATTGGCAATGTCTGAAAACCACGGTAATCCCTCATCTAGCCTATCTGTGCGGCAGATCTCATCTATCCCTACGCTCATAAGCGTCTCCTGTGGAAAGCAATCTATCTCTCATCGCACCCTCTCGAATGAATTCCCTCTCCGGATCCTCAAGTCGCGACAAATGGTCGGCGGCTACGTTCTCAGCTCCCTTCTTGTCCTTAATCTCGATGTCAAACTCGGACAGAAGGAGGATCCATCTGATCAGCCTAGGCTTCGCGTCCTTTTTAGCAAAAAGGTAACGGAGAGCCGCATGATCAGTATAGACAACAGTCTTGGAGAGCACGAGGTAAGACCTAAATTTATCAAAAGCATAGACTACCGCTAACAATCCTTCTCGGTAGTCGTGTAATTCTCTTGCGCGCCATCTAGGGTCTTACTCGCGTAATAAATGGGGTGGAAATGTTTGTCCACCCGCTGCCCAAGGACAGCCCCAACTGCGAAATCGCTCGCATCGCACATGAGCTCAAATGGCTGGCTCCAGTCGGGGGCTATCAAGATCGGGGCACTAACCAGCCTCTCCTTCAGAAACTCGAAGGCTCGCACACAATCATCATCAAACACAAACTCCACCTCCTTCTCCAGCAAACGAGTGATAGGTCTAGTGATTTTTGAGAAATCCTTAATGAACCGGCGGTAAAATCCCGCATGACCTAGAAAGCTTCGCACAGCTTTCACACTCGTGGGGGGTGGGAGTTTGCTGATCGTCTCTATCTTCGCCTTGTCGACCTGGATGCCGTCACGGGATATTTTGTGACCTAGAACTATCCCCTCCGTGACCATAAAGTGGCATTTCTCCCAGTTCAACATCAGATTCGTCTCCACACATCTCCTAAGCATCCTCTCAATATTGATCAAACACTGATCGAACGAGCTCCCAAACAGAAAAATCATCCATAAACACTTCCATGGAAGTCTCGATCATATCCTGGAAGATAGCTACCATACACCTCTGAAACGTCGCTGGAGCGTTACACAACCCGAACGGCATACGACGGTATGCAAAAGTGCCGTACGGGCAGGTAAACGTGGTCTTTTCCTGATCCTCCGGTGCTATCGGGATCTGGAAATAACCTGAAAAGCCGTCCAGGAAACAGTAAAACTGCTGTCCCGCCAAACGCTCCAGCATCTGGTCGATAAAAGGAAGTGGGAAGTGATCCTTACGGGTGGCGTCATTAAGCTTCCTATAGTCAATGCACACCCGCCAGCCCGTGACTGTACGTGTGGGAACGATCTCCTTCCTCTCGTTCACCACTACAGTCATACCGCCCTTCTTAGGGACCACATGAACGGGGCTCACCCATGATGAATCGGAAATAGGGTAGATGAGCCCAGCATCTAACAGGCGAAGGACCTCCTTCTTGACCACTTCTCCCATATTAGGATTAAGCCTCCTCTGTGGCTGAACCACCGGCTTATAATCCTCCTCCATCAAAATGCGATGCGTACAAAAGGAAGGGTGAATACCCTTAATGTCCATCAACCTCCACGCAATCGCCTGCTTGTGCTCCTTAAGCACAACAATGAGTCTACTCTTCTCCACATCTGTCAGAGCTGCTGATATGATGACAGGTAGATCAGAGCCCCCATCAAGGAATGCATACTCAAGGTGAGGTGGCAATTCCTTTAGCTCTAATGATGGGGGAGCCTCAACAGATGGCTTGTCAGCCGGCTCAGAACTCTCAACCTCAAACACAGTGGGATAAACAGGAGGCTCCATGGCTAAACTGCTAGGAATGTAATCAAGGTAAGCCTCAATAGCAGCAGCCTGGACCTCAACACCCACACTCTCAACTCTCTCATCACTGTCACCTAAGTCCTGATCTCCTAACAGATCAACTCCACTGATGTAGTCCAGGCAACGATCCATAGTAGAGAAAAATGCATCTAGAAAGTAAACCTGATCGTCCTGACCACTGGAGTTCCTCATGGACTTCACCACATCAAAGGTGACAGTATCATCTCCAACACGCAATGAGATCTTCCCCTCATAAACATCAATCATGGCCTTCGCCGTGCGAAGGAAAGGTCGTCCCATGATGAGGGGAACTCGGTCATCAGCCTGCATGTCAAGTATCACAAAATCACTGGGAAGACAAACTTGTCCACCTTCACAAGGACATTCTCAACAATCCCCCTAGGATACTTGACTGACCGATCAGCCAATGCTAAACTCATGCGTGTAGGTGCCGGCTCACCAAGATCTAGCTGCTTATAAATGGAATAGGGCATCAAATTGATGCTAGCACCTAGATCAGCCAAAGCATGGTTCACAGAAGAACCGCCAAACAGACAGGGAATAGTAAAAATCCCTGGATCCTCAAGCTTCTCTGGCAGCTTATTCTGAACCAGAGCCGAGCACCTAGCTCCTAAAGTCACGGTAGAGAGTGTCTCCAACTTCTTCTTGTTAGACAGGAGGTCTTTCAAGAACTTAGCATATTTAGGCATATGCTGGAGGGCCTCAACAAATGGGAGATTGATCTTAAGCTGCTTAAACATCTCCAAAAAGTGTCCATACTCCTGATCACGCTTCATCTGCAGTGCGCGTGCAGGATATGGAAGCTTAGTCAAGTCAATCTCAGGCTCCTCCGTCACTCTCTTACCCTTCTTCTTCTCCTCTACCTGCTCCCTCCTAATCCTATCAACTGAAGACTCGCTGCTCGGCGCGGTACTTGCTGGGACTAGCCTCACGTGCGCCCCTGCAGGAGTCTCCATCTCTATCTCCTCGTCCACCGGCTCATCCTCATCAGGTATGACCGGTGGTGGCAGCTCTACATCTCCTCCCCGACCACTACGTGTGGTCACTGCCTTCACATGACCCCTCGGGTTAGGGTCAGTGTTCGCCCTAAACGATCCATCCTGCCTACCCTCAAATCTCTTAGCTAACTCTCCCACTGATCGCTGCAAATCTAAAATCCAAATCCGGCCTGCTGGTTCCTCAACAAAGTATCATGCTCCTCGATCTTCTGGTCCCGTAGCTTGTCCTTGTCCATAATCTGCTGAAGCATCTTCATCTGCTGCGCCATCATGTCCTCAAGCTTCGTGTCTCTGTCTCGGCTACCGGAACTCTCGGGAGTGTCTCTCTCAGTGATCGGGATCTGACGAGCCGGTGGCTTCTCATAGGAACTGCTGCCGCTGTGGTTGCCCCGCCAATTGGACTGCTGATGCTGATGCTGTCCCTGGTTCTGATTCCTCCAATGTGAATTCTGATTCCAGCTCGGGTTTTGGTTGAAAGGCCTATTCCATCCAGAATTGATGGCCTCAACCTGTGCCTGATCAGTGACCGGGCACTCAGCAGTAGTATGTCCACCCCTACATATCTCACACCTAGCAGCAGCCATCTTCAATTCCTTAATATCCTTAGCAAGTGCCTCTAAAGCTGCGGCGGTGCTAGTGTCAGGGGTGACATGGTGCATTCCTCTAACAGGAATGGGCGGTGCAACAGTGGGCTTAGCTGCCGGTGCAGCTCTCCTCGCGTATGATGGGTCCTCATACTCGGCTAGGGCAAAGTCCTCGAACATCGCCTCACACTCCTCCGGCTCCTTCTTATCCATGATGTGCCCCCCAGCGGCTGTATTGAATCTGCGCTTCGTCTCCAGGGTCAGTCCATTATAGAACTTCTCGACGAGGGCCCAATCGGATAGGCCGTGCTGTGGGCATCTGCTCAGAAGGGAGTTAAACCTCTCCCATGCCATGTAGTATGGCTCATCCTCGTCCATCCTAAACGAATGGATCTGATCCCGTAATCTGGCAGATTTAGAAGGAGGATAATACTTCTTCAGGAATTTCGTCTGAAGATCAGCCCATGTGGTAATCGAGTCCCTGGGAAGAAGATTCAGCCACGTAGCAGCTCGTCCGGCGAGTGTGAATGGAAACAAACGAAGGTAGACGGCCTCCTCCGAAACTCCATTGATGCGGAACGTGTCGCATATACGAACAAAGAGAGATAGATGGCCTGGTGCATCCTCGTCGTCCAGGCCATGAAACTGTGTCGAATTCGTGATCGTCGACATCACGTGGGACGGGATCTGCCAGTTGTTGTTGTTGACACCCGGTCTTGTGATGGCAGACCGGGCACCGACAACCCCATGACTGGCTAGCTCGTGAACAGTCCGCCTCGGTGGCGGGTGTGGTGGTGGATCCATGTCAACAAAGGGATCAAGAAAACTTACCTGCTGTCGGCCCCGCAGGATCTGCTCTGGTGATGTAAGCTCGAACTCTGGTGCTCCACAAGATCGGGTATGGGGCATGCAAATACCAAAACCCTAATCAAATAAGCAAGTAAGACTCACATATTCACAAAGAAAATCCTAATCTAAGGCTCAAATAACAGATAACAGATAAAGGCACTAAGAAGAAAAATACAAACTTAACCTAAAAAGGAAAACTAAGCTAATAGGGGGAAAGAAAAAGAAACTAAGAAAAAGAGCAACTAAAGGCCACAGTCTAAGTAATCTCTGCTATTGCCTAGTATCCCCGGCAACGGCGCCAAAAACTTGATGCGAGCGGTCAGTATACTAAAAACAGAACTAAATCTAATCTAATTAACCTAAGCTAAAGACACCAAATCTAATTCTAGACCTATACTTAACCTAAACACCTAGTAATAATCGGAAAACCTAAACTAGACCGCTCCTAAGGCAAGTGTACCTGTCGGTGGCAGTATAGCTGACGGAAGTCCGGATATCGAACCACGGACACTAGTGTAGCAAACTAAACCTAGACTGTAAACTAAACTAAGGTAAAAGAGGGGGGGGGTTTTGGTGCAACTGACAACTTAATCAGACTGAATCTGAATAGTGAACTAAGCTAGCAACTATACTAAGAACAGCAACACTAAGACTGAAACTGAATCTGGAATCTGAATATGATGAGGAAACAGGTGTACCTAGGCAGGGAATCAAAAGTGTGACAGATGCTGATCTGGACTGATTTATTAAAGATGAAAACTAGGATCTTAATGAACAGACCTAAAATACCTAAAGGGGACCCAGATCAGATACCAGGCAACTCCAATAGAAGTCCTAAGTCTGTAATGAATATACTAGTCAATCGGGTATCCTCCCGGACTCCCCGACATGCATTTGCACTCTAACTGGTGGATCACCTCCCGGATTTCTCCACCAGTTTGCATCCTAAGATACTAGAGAGTCATAAAGTTGACAACTTTAACATGGATTGACACTAACACTAAGTAGATCTAAGACAACGCCCTCCCGGGTCGTTTAACTCAAATTTCCTAAGTGTAAGAGACCAACCATCTAACCTATCACCTCCCGGATTTCTAGGTTAGGTTACAAATGCAAATAACTATATTTAGTGAAGTCTAATCCTATGGAATGTGATCAACAACCCATAAACTAACCTAAAACACAAAGTAGTAGGCCTAACATGCATCTATGTGTGGAAAGACATTCCTAAACACATGTGGATCAAACATACACCAAATATAATCATTCAACATCTGTAATAATCATCAAAGTTTCAAGCTTTACAACTGATTACAAAGCATTCATCATCATTAAGCATAAATCAAGTCCAAAATCATCAAAGTTCACAACTTTATCATCCCAAACCTAGATACAACCATAGATCTAGCCACAAATCATAACTACAGTAGCTAAACAAGTCTGAACAAGGTCTACAAACATTAAAAATCAAAACTTTAAACTAAGAACATGAAAAGTAAAGGGAAATACTCAAGATCTAGCTCCTTCTTCACTCTAACAAGCCCTAATCAAGCCAAATACTCCATGGTTAAGCTCCAGCTGCTCCAAGGCTTGATTAGGGTTCCAAAATCGCAGAAGAAGATCCTCAAAGCGGCTGGAATGCGATGCATTTATAGAGGGCGAGAAATTAGGGTTTTAGGGCTCAAAACCATTATCAGGCGTAACGCCTGACGTGGATGCACAATGTCAGGCGTTACGCGCGGGTCAGAAGGAAGCTTGCCGGCTGAGGATTCCGCGCGCATCGCCTGGGTTCAGGAGGCCACGATAGGCGTAGCGCCTAGGTCTAAATCCATTGATTTCTTCGTTTATTCACCCGATCTTGATTCCGACGCCCGTTTGCCTTCATTTCCGCTCCTCCGGGTCACATTCCTGCACAAAAACACTAAAATGTAAAAAGGAACTAGAATCGACTCAAAATATAAACAAAACAAACGAAAACTGACTCGAATATGTACGAAAACTGATGTGTTAAAGTAACACATCAATTATATTAAACTGTTTTGAATTGTTTACCAACTATGTAAATAATTGACCCTTTTATTTTACATATGTAATAGGATAAGATGAAGATTATGGTGAATACTTAGAATAGGTTTAGAGGACCTAGTTAATTTAAAACATTTGTATATCCATTTCCATTGAAATTTGTATTGAACTTTTGTATGTTTGAATGTTATTGAAAGAATTGTTTGGATTATTTAATACATATGTTTAAACTATTGAAATGTTATAACACCATGAGCTTTTGATATCGCGCTTGGCGTATTCCGCCCGGTCGGGGTGTGACATTTGTAGCGGAAGCTGTTGAGCATTCTCCAGTCTTGATCTTAAGAATGTTGGTGAAGCATTGTAAGACATGATTAGCCTGGAGACCTCTTGATCTTCATCTGCTTCAGTAGGTCATTCTTCATATGTATATTTGGTTGGCTTGAAGACCTTCCGATCTTCTTCTTCTTCTTCTTCATCGGAAAATATTTGTAAGATAATGATAATTAAGGCTTGAATGTCTTCTGATATGTTGTACTCTTCGGAAGCTTTGTCTTATTTCTGACCATCAAAAGGATAGTGTTATTCTTCGTAAGTATTCACTCTTCTGAAAATTAGTTATTACTTTCGAAGGCTAATGACTACCGAACAATGTTTTTAAACCCGGACCGGACCGGCCGATCGGACCGGGAATCGCCACTTAAAACGGTCCGGTTCAGCCACTTAAACCGTTTTTGACCAAACCGGCCGGTCGGACCGCGAACCGCCGGTTGGATTGGAAACCCGCTGTAAAAACCGGTCGGGCCGTATGCATTTTTACTGTTTTGCCCCTGCAATAATAATAACCCTAAAAGCTCCAGCCCCCAAATCGAATTGACTTTCAATGCTCGATCGCTTCCCAGTTCCCACTCTCCCTTACCGTGTTCCCGTAGTCTACTTTTCTTCCCCTTGAACGACGACAACCTGTGGCGGCCGGCGAGCAGCGGCAGCGAGAATCAGTGAGCAGCGGCGAGCGGCGGTACTTCGGTTGCAAGCAGAATCGAACAGCGCACACAACGAGGTGCTATTTTACGGCTGAGTATTTCCTGCGCTTTGAGTCGGTGCTGGAATCAGTGAATCACAAGTTCAAACTCACAAGACTTGAAGGCTCACTAGACTTGCTGCTTTGCGTGACAACTGACAACACAAAACTCAGATTTTACAACATGTAAGTGATTTTGTTATCAAGTCAAACCAACATGTTTTTACTTTTTATGATTTTATCAGATTTGAACATCACAAATTGCTCCAATTTGGTTGTTGTGGCTGCTATAGATTATTGTAATTGAGTTCTTGGTGGCTGCTATAGATTATTGTGATTGAGTTCTTGGTAGAGAAGATGATAATTTGGGGATAAAATTTACATTTACACTATTTTTTTTTGTTTTGCAAAAAGAATGTGTTTGAAATTTGAATAGATTAGATATTTAATTAACATGGTTTTATTTACTATAAGTCTCTAACTCATCTCATACCATTGTTAATTTTGTATCAGAAACATAATAACATGGATTCACAAGAAGAACCTGTGCCTACCATGCAATCAAATACACGGTTAAAGAAAGATATTACATGGAAATATGTTATTGAAGGTGAAGAAAATTCTGGTAAAAAGTGTTTACTTGTACATTTTGCAACAAGTCATTTCGTGGAGGGGGAATTAACCGAATGAAGCAACATATTGCTGGAGTTAAAGGAAATGTTGTGTCATGTTCAAAAGTGGCAGCAGATATTAGGTTTCTCATGAAAAGTAATTTTGAAGAGAGTTCTTCTCAAAAATCAAAAGACATGCGTGGTGGTGGAATAAACACGGTTCAAGAAGAGGGGACGGCTAGCCCATCACTGAGTCTTGGTAAAAGGAAGAATTATTTGACATCTACGTCTGACAATGCAAATTCATAATTTGCAACAGGTATACACGATGCTACTCAGCCTTCTATTAAATCAGTTTGGCAAAGTAAAGAGCGCTTGCATGATACTGATTTAGCCATTGCTATGTGGTTATATGATGCTTGCATACCATTGAATGATGTTAATTCTCCAATGTTTCCAATTGCAATGAGCAAAGTAGCATCTATGGGACATGGTTATACAGTTCCTTCCTACCATGCAGTTCGTGTCAACTTGTTGAAAGATGCAAAGAAATATGTGAAGCTCATTGTTGATTCTTATAGAGATTATTGGTCGGAATCCGGTTGCACGATAATGAGTGATGGATGGAGGGATCTAAGACAAAGACCTCTAATCAATTTCTTGGTTTATTGTCCAAAGGGAATTTCATTCATCAAATCTGTTGACGAGTCTGATATTGAGAGTAATGCCGAAAGCTTATGTAAGTTGTTTGAGGAAATTGTTGAGATTGTTGGTTACAAGAATATTGTTCATCTAGTCACTGATAATGCAGCAAATTACAAGGCTGCGGGGAGATTACTATGTGATAAATATCCTATGATTAATTGGTCTCCATGTGCAGCTCACTGTATAAATTTGATCTTGAAGGAAGTTTCAGAGATACAGGAAGTGGCTGATTTGATCACACTTGCATCACGGATTACAGTTTTCATCTATAACCACAAGTGGCCATTAAATTGGTTGAGGAAAAGACCTGGATGGACAGAAATCATTCGACCTGGAGCCACCCGATTTGGTACATCATTTATTGCTTTGAAAAGTTTATATGATCATAAATTCGATTTGCAAGCTTTAGTAACATCTAATGAGTTCAAGAAGATGTTGAAAATGCCAAAAGCAAAGGATGTCAAACAAACTATCCTATGTGATAAGTTTTGGCAAAATTGTTTGATAACGGTGAAGGTAATGGGTCCTATTTTGAGACTACTTCGTATTTGTGACTCTGATGAGAAACCTTCATTAGGTTATGTTTATGAAGGTATGGTGAGGGTAAAGAAAGGAATCAAGGATTTGTTTCAAAATAAAAAGCGCCTTTACAAGAAGTATGTTGATATCGTTGATGCTCGTTGGGATAAGATGTTACGCAAGAATCTTCATGCTACTGCTTATTCGCTCAATCATGTATTTCAGTATGAAAAAGATAATGTTGATGAAAAGAGAGAGGCTTATACAAGTGTCCTTGATATGATTGAGAAGATGATGGGTGAAGATCCACAATGTGAAATATCTATTTCACAATTAATCAAATTTCGAAATAAACCGGGTGGTTTTGGTTGACCTTATTGTATTTCTTCTCTTAAAAATACTCGTCCTGGTAAGACTACTTCAATACTTATACGTTATATTATTAATGTATATTACAATATGATTGTATGTTTAATTGTTTATTGAATGATTAGATGAATGGTGGAAAGCGTTTGGTGGAGAAGTACCACAATTACAATCATTTGCCATAAGGATTTTAAGTCAAACAGCGTCTTCTTCCGGATGCGAACGTAATTGGAGTGTTTTTGAGAGAGTTCATACCAAGAGAAGAAACCGCTTGGAGCACCAAAGGCTTAGTGACCTTGTTTATGTCCATTACAACTTACGTCTACAGAATAGGTTCGATATTAGTAATTTGATTCTTGTTTTTATTTTTCTAAATAATATCAATAGAAGACTTTGACATTTGCTCTTATTAGGCTCAATGAGAATAAAAGACCATATGATCCTGTTGATTATCAAAACATTGATAAAACAGAATTTTGGGTGGTTGAAGAAGAAGCAGAAGGAGAGCTAGATTATGATGAATTAGAGAATATGATAGATGAAGAGCTGCCAATTAATTTTCATCCTTCTACTTCACAAACACAAGCATCTAGATGTCAGTATTTTTTAGGTACAATGCTTTGGTGAAGTATAATGAATGTTCAACTACTAATTTAATATGTGATGTTCAATGTAGAAAATAGTGTGGTTCAACTTGATGATGGTGATTTTGATGTAGAAGATGATGTGGTTCAACTTGATGATGATGGTGATCATGATGATTTGGATGAATAGGAAGTTTCTATGTTGTTATTTTTAATTTGATAAACTTATGAATGATTACTTTTGAGTTTTGATTTGGTAAACTCATGAATGGTTGTTTCCGGATTGATAAACTTATTAATGGTTGTTTTTTATTTACTAGACTAATGAATGAATGGTTGTTTTTAGCTATCTAATTATTTGGATTTTTTTAAAAATTTTTCTATATTATATATATATATATATATATATATATATATATATATATATATATATAGTATTTATGACGTCATCCGGTCATTAAATCCGGTTCGACCGGTCCGACCGCTAACCGCTAGGTAGACCGGTCCGACGTCTGGTCCGGTTTTAAAAACATTGCTACCGAAAGATACTTTTATCATTTTGATGCCTTTTGGACGTGTGAGAGATGGGATTGGTCAAGGAAATTAATGTTTTGGTAAGCAACAGTCATTTATGCCCTAAAATTCAAACTTTAAAACTAGTTGTTAAAGTTAAAACCAAAAAACAAATATTATAGGGTTTGATGAAACGGTTCCAATGCCATCGAAATGAGTTCAATCGGAGTTCGCTTGGGTCGGTTTTAAAGATTTTAAAAATCATTTTTAGCCTTTGTATGCAAAATATACTTTTATTTGATCTTTATTATATATATTTTTTCGTTTCATAACAACTTTTTCTTATCTTAAATGAATTTATTTATGTAGGTATTAATTATAAGACAACTTATAATACATACGTACATATAATTTCTTAAGCAAAACATTACATAATTTAGTATATATTAAGATTACATATATATAACTTGTGAATGTTTTTATGTGTGTGTATAAAATATTTTATGCAGAAAATATATTGATATATTTGCAGTTATCATTGAAACTTTCTTTTTGTTTTTTT
This sequence comes from Mikania micrantha, assembly GCA_009363875.1. NCBI lineage: Eukaryota > Viridiplantae > Streptophyta > Magnoliopsida > Asterales > Asteraceae > Mikania > Mikania micrantha. The sequence continues at coordinate 97,456 of SZYD01002061.1, read as the reverse complement.
TGGTTGTTGGCGACCATCTCTCCGACGACCCATGCTATGGTTTTATCCTTTTTTGTGCTTTTGGCCCTTAACTATGAACGTTTACCAAAAGTATCCCCCTAATATGAAATTTTGCTAACTAATATTTTAACAACTTTTAAAATGCAATGAAAGTTTCGTCAACAAACTTTTGAATTTTATTTATAGAAGTAAATGAAATACGTTCGACAATAAACTTTTGAACTTAAAAGGTATCTCCACGGTCATTTCAAGTTGTTTCTCGTCTTCCCATGCTAGAAAATGGGAATAGGGTTGTGAAAAAATGGTGAACGTTACCATTAGACGCCCATCACCGACCGGTCTTACGGCCAATATGAGGGAGGTAAATCACGTGACCTAGGGAAAATTGGGTTGTGCCGGTCTTTGAACCCTATATCTTCATTATGAATTCTCACCATATAAACCACTAGGTCACCATCCCTTAGACCACTCCTATTCATAACCAACCAACCAAAAATATTTCATAAAATATTAATTTCTCTCTCTTTCATACATACAACCAACCAAACTTAATTTTTTCACTCTCATTCATAACCAACCCAACCTAATAATATTTACCAATCACAAAAATACACATGGCATAAAAAAACTTGTTTAATAATATTATAATGACCAACCAATGGTTGGTGGACCAACTTGGTTGTGGGTTTTTAATCAATTTTTCTTTATTTTATTAGTTTTTGGCAAACAACCAAACATTCAAGTCATGAATGGGAGTGGTCTTAAGGGTTGTAGGAATAATGAAAAGGCGTTAGGACGGGTTATAAGGCCGCCTACCTCGAAGACCATTCTTTAACAATGATTTGCTAAATAATACATATGGGGTATGAAAAGGGTAAAGAAATTAAGGAAATGATAATTGCGAGAATTCATCACATCTTAAATCTAAGACTATGCACACAAAGTTAGGGATGACAAACAAACAAACATGCGTCCGACGAGTTTACCCGAAACACGCTACATATGAGACTAGTATTTCTGAGCCTGATGGGTATTAGGCCGGGTATGAGATTAATTTTAAAAATTTTTCGAGGGTGTGGAATTTGTTCATATATCAATTACTTGACTCGATTACCCGACCCGATTACCCGATTATATATACATGTTTTCCCTTGGTGTACCCGATTATATATACCCATTAATATACATTTGAAGTAAATAAAATTTGTTTCTTTTTTATTCCCTTTAAAAATTTAGAAATTGTTCATGAGATTTGTTTGTTTTTTTATCTTTGTTTTTTGTGACAACTGCAATAGATTTTTTTAAACCTTCTTATTGATAATTGTTCTTCTTTTGTTTGACTTGAATGATACTTATCAACTTATCACATTCTGAAATTTCATGTTATTTGATATAATAACATTTCGTTCTTGGCATATTTAATATATATTTTTTGGTTATGAAAAAAATAAATTTATTATAGATTACCCTTTATCCGACGTGTTTTAAGCCAATTATTCTCAACGTGATATATAGCTAACTAACGGACATACCCGAAACCCGCCGGGATACCCGAAACGCGACGGGTAAATACCCAATGGGTTTTGGAACGTGTATATGACAAAGTTTTTATAATCGGGTATGAGACTGTGATTACTCAAACGCGTCTCAAACGCGTCCCATTACCATCCCAACACAACGTACATAGTCGCATATATGTATACAACATTTGTATCATGTGATAATAATTAATTTTAAATATGTAACTTTTTAATTTAATCTTGGTATTCTATTTTTTTTCTCTTTATTTTAATTCGCATGATTATTATGTCAATTTTATTGTTATCTTTTCGCTGTTCATATACCTATTACTTATAAAAATTTAAATATTTTTTACTTATTTTATTTATTAGTTTTAAAAATTACACTACAAAATATAGATTTTTTTTATTTTTAACTTAAATGGTAAGTCTTTTTTGAATTTTTTTTTTGTATGTTACGTGAAAAGGTATACATGTGTGAGATTTGATTTTTAAGATATGATTTAAGTATACATGTGTCAGTTTATGTTCATATCATCTGTAAAACTATATACAATAATGTACACATGTATAACAAACAAACTTATTCAGTATATTCTCACTTTTCAGTAGGGTCTGGGGGAAGGATAGACACAAACCTTACCCTTATTCCAGTTGGGACAGAGAGGCTGCTCCGAAGGAGTACCCGGCTCAAAGTTATCGTTTGAAGTTGATCATCCCAACATTTTTAACGTTATTTTCGCAAAATAAGTAAAATAACGTTAAAATTAGTGTAATTTTACTTTAGCCCCTTGAGGGCTCACACATATATACATTATATGTGTGCACCGTAAATGGGGCGTAAATGTACACATGTATAAAATTATTAATTATTTGTTTATTTTTAATTCAAAATCTGGTTTTAAATATACATATGCAATGTTATATTCACATGTGTAAAATTATGTCTAATACACACATGTGTAAAATTATGTCTAATACACACATGTGTAAAATCATGTATAATATACAAATGTGTAAATATTTTGTTCTTCTACCTCATTCATACAAAAGTCAAATTAAATTAAAAATTAAAACTCAATTAATATGAATTTAATAGAAAACTGAAAATCACAAAAAGTTTTATTAAAAAATAAAATAAATATTAAATTATCCTTCTATCACTTTAATTAATTTAGACCACGTTTTTTTCTTAATATAAATTAAAAAAAATGCGCTTAAAATTACTCCACATATCTTTTTTAAGTTTATTTTAACATCTAGTTAAAAAAAAGTTTAAAAGTTAACTATATAACTAATAATATATTTTAACATATTAATATAATTGTTTAGGATAGAAAACACGAAGAGAGGAAAAAAAAGAAATTGAGATAATGTGGATATGAGAACGTTGAAAGTGTGAGACTATACGTACGACTTCACCTTATATCTATATATTTATCATGTTAAACTAACCATTTTCAATTTTTAATATGATGTTAAATATTTATTTATTGTTTTAAATAAAATAAGAAATTTTAACCATAATTTTGACCTTACACATTATTATTATTTTAATTTGAAGACATACATTTTACCCAAATAATGGCCATCAACATATTTAATCGGTTGTTTCCCTTTCTGTAGATTTGTGACGAATTTACTGCACACAAAGTTTTTTTTTTTTTTTCATACGTGCATGAGTAACATTATTTTTGCAAGGTTATGTACATGTTGGACTTTAAGGACGAAAATGGAAGATTTTGTAAAGTTGAGGGGGCTTTTATTGGAATCTTGCGGTTTTCAGTTAAAAACCTCGGTGACAGGTGTTGTGGATTTTACGACTTATCCATTTTAAAGATGGGCACACAAGAAAAAGAAACCAATGAGAGAGTGCCACGAATACTTGAAGCAGATCATAACAAACGCATGTTCCTTGACTTCCTCACATGACACAACTCAATTTTGATTCCACTTTAATACCTTGGCTTATCCGTTTGTTTGTTTTTTTCCCGAATAAATAAATATCGTATTAAATAATTATATATATACGGGTTGGATTTATTCAAAATAATTTTTTTTTAGGAAATAAAAGAATCAATATGAGTTTAACACGTGAAATCCTAAAAATATAACAAAAATGTAGTACGAAAAGCAAAATCTAGTACGGAAAAAAAAGATCCAATACAAAAAATGAATAAAAAATATAGTATGAAAAAAAAACTAGTAAAAAATAAAAATCTAATACAAAAAAAAAATTAGTGTAAAAAAATATAGGACAAAAAGCATAAAAATTAAGTACAAAAAATACATAACAAAAAAGAATTTAGTACAAAAAAATAAAAATTTAGTAAAAAAAATAAAAATCTAAGACACAAAACAAGATATTACACCTAAATTATCACGTAACATGTCAAAATTATGTTATTTTTGCTCCTTCATATATACCTATATTATTATGGATTTAAATATTTATTTGAGGTTGGGCATTATATAAAGAGATAATTGTGTACGAAGAGTTTTATTTATTTTAGCGAGACAAACCACACAAAAAATTTTTAATCTTGTGTGATAATTACTATCTATTTTTCATACACTTTGCTAGCAAATCGTCTTTTATATCCAAAATTTTCTGTCTATATATGTATAACTTAAAAATATATATTAACGGATATCCTGTGTATTATTGTGTTATCCTACTAAATTTGCGTTTTAAAATAATTTTTAAAAAATTAAATAAAAGTTGAAAATTTCTGGTTATTCGCCTTGACTATAAAATGATAATCTAAAGTGCAATTTGATCATATTATTATCAAGCGTTCCACAATTTCACATAAAGTGTAATTAATCAATTGAATAAAACAAGTGATATGATGATTTTTTTTTGTTTTATTATTTAGTTCCAACTACTAATAATAATACACCTTATTATTCTTAATTTCCTTCAATTACTTAGATTATTCGTGTAGTTGAGAAGCTCTCCTTACTAAGTGCATTTTAATCACCAAGTCACATTAACTTTTCTTCAATCCATCCAAAAAACACATTTTACTTATAATAATAAACATACTCATCCTTCTCCGAATCATCCTCTCATTTACATCATTTTTATTTTTTTTATTTAAAAACATTTTGTGACATTGCCAATCCGTTAAGTTGGTATTGTGACATTGACGATCGTAAATAAGACTTCAACTTATAAAAGTTTCTTTCTGCTGATGCCACAGTTACATGAATAGTTAACAAAACTCTACATGCAATTAACGCATTACGAAAAATTCAAGCTGGTTCAACTTGTTATAACATAAAAAATCGTGATAATTTAATTATAAAAAAATGTTTCAAACAACTTTAACTTTAAATAAAGTTCACCCGGGATTCCACGTGCCCCATGCTACTCAAGCTAGTGATGCTATCGGCTATTGGACTTTCGCCATCTAGGGTGCAACATTCTACTGATTAATATATGATTGTTCTCCATATTTCAATGCATCTCGAAGACGATAACAACATAGCTTCAATTCATCCGCATCAACATATACAAGGGGCGCAGTTGTGCGGCTGCTTCGTAGGACCTGTCGTCTGTCGACATAGTTCAGCGCAATCGACTTGCCGAGTGCCGAACCTCAGGACATGCCGAAACTAAGAACTTGCGACTCTACAAGGGTGCGGATGCGCAACTGTTGTAATCGACCGCGAGCTCTAGTGTGACGAGGGTTCAAGGGACCTGGTTCACCAATCACCAACACATGCGTCCTGCGATGAGGCGATCGTAAATCTGCCGATCTGGAGACTGGACGAGTGGACGAGTTGACAATCGGAAGGAGAGAAGATTGGGCCAAAAAAACCTAATATTTTTTAACAGGTGGGGGTTTTTTAAGGGGCCAATCCATTATCAATTGAATTGTTTCCTCCTAAAAAACTTGTTGGGCTTTACTTTTTATAGTTTTTTTCTATATATAATATACAAAAAAAATTAAAATTCCGAGCCCCTTAAAAAGTTGGGCACAGGACGGTTGCAGAGCTGGCCCAGTTGCTGACCTTGCCCTCCCCTGGGCCAGCTCTGCAACCGACCAACTAGTTCATTCTAGTTTCGAAAACATTGTTTATAACTTTTAAGCTAGGCACACGAACAAGCAAAGGTATAACCGTATAAACAATCATGACCACACAAGATTACCATAAAAACACGTTAACTTTATTCGAAAGAAAATCAAAGTTTGAATTAGTATATCTGCTGTTGAAAATTCAAAATTCCTACACCTTCATTAGCCTCTAAAGCTTTCCACCATTCATCTTTAATTTCCGATTTATCACCTTGAGTGTCTATTTCACGTAAATTCACATACGTAACAATTACGTTATTTAACATCTTTACTAACAAAGCTTGCACATTTTTAACAAATTATAATTAAATTTTTAATAAGTTTAAGTGGCTCACACAACGGTTACAAAATAGGTTATTTTAAGCTTTACATGAGTTTGGCATTAATTCTTTAGAAACATGCACTTAATGCTGCTTTTTTTTTTTTTGAACGGCTAAGCTTACTCTTCACTTAAATTACACCATAATTACATCATTACATAAGATTGAACACATGACCTTCCATTCTAAGAGACTAATCTCTACCAATAATGCTGCTCCTTTTTTGTATAACTTTTTTGCCGGATCAACTCATTTTTAAATTTATTTTTCATTCTCCAAATTTGTTATACATATAACAGCTTATTTATTTATTTATTTTTAATTCGTATTGTTCAAAATATATTAATATTAAGATATATATACACGTACACAGAGGGCCCCTCTATGGCTCTATCTTTTTGAATCTAAACATTACAACCATCGGACGCCTTCAGACAAGGCCTCCATTGTGACCGTGTACCTTGTTTTTCAACGGCTTGATACAATAACAATTAAAGACGAGATTTTAACGACACTTAGGATTTGAGTTATTTGAAGCTCTAGAGCATGTGTCCGAGTCCATCTTACGGGGAAGTCCACAGCTAGTCAAGGGTAAAGCTTTATAGGGCAGGGGACACCCCCTCTTTTCCTGTTAGTATTGTTAACTTTTTGGCCGAAATATTATTTTTAGTTAAAAATAGTGGTTTCGTCCCCTCGCTTCGAAAAATTAATATGTATTATGGGTTTCAAAAAATTCCACCCTTTTCACTTTGCCTAAGCTCCTAAGCTCCGCCACTGCAGCTAGGTAAACCTTTCACTTTAACTCAGCAAATATGTCTTAGCTCAGATTTGAACTCAAACCTCCCATAGAAAAGTCAATAAGTAACCTTTAGTCTACAAGACTGAGAGGCCCCGAGCACCGGGAGTCTCCTCGGTTGGCAAAACATCAAACACATAGTTCTTAATCCATAATTACATTATTATAGCAGCGGAAATTAATTAAGGTAGCGACATAAAATATACAGATAGTAAACAAACATTAACACATAACTCACGTCTCTAATAGTTCTATAGTATAGCCAATCTATGCCAGGATAGTACTCAATGTATGCCACGAGCCATCCTGCTATCATTTCCAAACTATTCAACCTGATATGCATGCAAAACAAGTTAGCTATATGCTGGTGAGTTCTAAGTTAATTTTTTTTAAATAAATCTTTATTCATTCATGTCATCACATAACGTAACATCATTCAAATACATAACATACATATCGTCATAACATTGATCATATTGTGCAGAAACTTTATCCTCAACTACTGACCTAAAGTCAACATGCTTGTGCAGCACAAGACTCTATTACTATCAACCCAAAGTTGACAGCTCATGCATGCATAAGACTTCCTCAACTGGCGACACACAGTCGACAGGCTTGTGTTTCCACGAGACTCTTTAACTATCAACCGAAGTTCACAGCTCATACCAGTACAAGACTTCTTTACATAACAATTATTTACATAACATTACTTTACATATCCCATTCATTCATACATAACATGGTTTAAAACATTTAAACCATCATAATCATAAACAGTGATCTGCATCACAGTGCTCAACTTTTACCCAACCGCAGCCGGGACTTCAAAATCATATTCTCTGCTCGACCTCAGCCGAGATTTTGAAAAATCATTTACTTATCAACCGTAGTTAATTCTTAAAACATTCTTTACCTGACCATAGTCAGGTAAAATCATTTTCACAAAATAGTTTCATAACATACATACCAGCCCAAAATGATAAAACATTTAAAATAGGGCTATAAAAAACTCACCTGAGTTTAGTAAGACACAATCTGCTATCTTTTCTTCATTTCCGTACTTTCTCACGTTCAGAATGATATCCTATTAATATGAATATATTATCATGATTATAACTTTATTATGAAGATGCTCGGAATTTCGATAACCGCTCGGGACTTCGACCTGTCGTAACTTTCATTCGGAGCTTTGTTTCAAAATTTCGCTTACACTCATTTTGATCATTTTTATCTCTACATTCTTGTTATCCTTAAAGATTACTTATTTGCTCGGTTTAGATAAGTGTGTTCTCATACCCATTCATATACTTTACTTGTTTCCTTTCTCAGCTCCAACCATACCCACAACCATTAGATTATATAAATGTTCACACAGGTTTTATGATCACATAATATATAATCATACCAAACTCATGGTTACATCCACACTCATACAACTCATTAATCCATTCACATGCGTTAAGATTCTCTTAACTGATTTCATACATATTAAGAGCATCTTGATCATGTCAACAAACCCACATGTTTGTTCTTATTTAGTGTTCTTAATCAACAGTGATAACCACTAAATAACTTCCCAATATTAGATCTAATCCATACAGTAGCAAACTAGTAGGGAAAATCGAATCAATACATGTTCAGACGGATTTTCGATCGAAAACTAATGATCCGGAGTTGTATAGATAATCTCCAACTTGAATATGATAATCTTATAGCTTAATCATACTGATTTAGGGGTTTAACATCTTGCAGATCGTTGTTTGTTGGCTGCAGCTGGAAGGAAAATGAAAAGATAAGTTTCTTTCATCTAAATCTGATATGTACCACAATTTGCCGACTTTCAACAAAAACAATTTATGAATTAATTCATATGTTACAGTTTGGCCCCTCGTCTTTCAACTTCTATTTTTTAAAACTCCCTTTTACTTTGCTCACATATTTTTAATATTCACGAACTTATATCGTGTTCATACTTTATCGTATAACGATCCCGCTTATATTAATGTGATCGTAATTACTTCGGGAACGCTCGTAAAAATTTCGGACCCAAACGGTTACAGAAATTTTGCACGTTATTAATAGGCTTTATAACGTGTCCATACATTATCAGATATTTTTATCGTTTATATCATTTTGATCGTAATTACTTTACGAACGTTTATATAAAATTTGGACATAAACGGTTACCGAAATTTCGCACGTTTATTATTAGGTTATCAAATTTTTCGGTTGTTACAAAGACCCTTGGCCGTGTAGCTACGTGATGTTTATGCATTGTCGTTTCTATGCGAAAATGCTCTTATAAAAAAAATTATTTTTTAATGGTTTTCTAATTAAACCTACTCTTGCCTCTGGTAACTTCTTCCATCTCATTCATCAAATGATGAGGACACTTTTGAACATGGTAATAAAAGCTGCTAGTTTCACAATTTCGCATTTGGCTTCTTCTCACGCTCCCATCTTATGGCATCCCCACATGTCACCTCCAAGTAAAAGAATTGTTTTTTACCAATGAAAATTGTAATTACGTTTTGCACGTACTCTTGCTATTAAATAATAAATCCAATAATGGCACGAAAAATAAAGGATAACATAGCTTAATTGTGAATTCTTGAGGTTTTATGTTTTAATCATATTTTAGAGTGGCAGATTTCCTCTTAAATTTATAAGATATAAGTGATATAACTGATGTATTGCTGTTAAAAAAAAGCTATAAAGATTAAAAAAAAATTCCCTTTTACATCCTTATTACTCCTCCGATTAACGTTCAAAATTTTTTATTTCTTAGAATTATCTTCTTGTCTTTGTATGTTAAAATAAATTTGACCGTATGTATGGTAATCCCTATGTATCCCAATTGTAAGGTAATGAATAATTGATTGCCCTTCTCTCATTTACATTTTACAATATATAACCATACAAGTGAATCTCCTATTTTTGGAGATTGATATTATGCTAATCACTAATTTACATTGCCATATACTTATGCATGATTTTAGGTGTCTATTACACCCCCGCAGTCGAAGTGGGAGGTACACGTATGCTTAGACTGTTCCGAAAATCGTCAAATAGAACCCGAGGAATACCCTTGGTAAAATGTCTGCAATCTGAAAGCGGGACGGCATGTGTAGGATTCGGACCAGCCCTTTTTGAACGTGCTCCCTGACAAAGTGAATGTCGAGCTCGATGTGCTTTGTTCGTTGATGTTTGACCGGATTTCCAGATAGGTAAATGGCGCTGGCATTGTCGCAGTAAACTAGGGAGGCTTTATTCAGAGGACGATGTAGCTCAAGGAGAAGGTTTCGCAACCAGCATATCTCTGCAACTACGTTGGCAACGCCGCGGTATTCGGCCTCGGCACTCGAACGAGAAACAGTTGATTGCCTTTTAGAGGACCATGATATCAAGTTATCTCCTAGATAGACACAATACCCGGATGTGGAGCGGCGAGTGTCGAGGCAACCTGCCCAATCAGCGTCTGTGTAGGCGCGGATGAAGAGATCCGAAGAGGAGCGAAGATGAAGACCGTACTCAGCCGTGCCTTGTAAATACCGGATGATACGTTTAAGAGAGTTCCAGTGAGAAATGCAAGGGGAGTGCATGTGCATACATATTTGCTGAACCGCGTATGCAATGTCGGGTCTCGTGAAAGTTAGGTACTGTAATGCTCCGGCCAAGCTTCTGTACGTGGTAGGGTCATCAAACTGGGAGTCCGGTTCAGTACCCAATTTACTCTGTGTATCTACCGGTGTCGCTGCAGATTTGCACGAGTCCATACCAGCCCGATGAATGATGTCTTTTGTGTACGCATGTTGAGACAAAAAAAGAGTGTTTCCTGTTCTAGTGACTGATATGCACAAAAAGTAGGATAAGGGCCCCAAATCTTTCATAGCGAATTCGCCTGCAAGAATACTCATGAGTTGTTGGCGCAGTCAGTCGGAGGAAGTGGTGAGAATGATGTCGTCCACATAAATTAGAAGATATGCAACATCATGGTCGTGGTGATAGATGAACAAAGAATTATCCATTTTGCATTGAGTGAAACCATGTCGAATGACAAAATCGGTGAATCGTTGATACCAAGCCCTTGGAGCTTGTTGAGACCGTAGAGAGACTTCTTGAGGCGGCAAACATGATCAGGATAGTCCCGGTGGCGAAATCCCATTGGTTGGTACATGTATACGGTTTCCTGTAAGTGGCCGTGTAAGAAAGCATTTGTGACATCCAATTGATGTATGGGCCATGATTTAGAGAGAGCCAGGGTAAGAACAGTTCGGATAGTGGTGGGTTTGACTACCGGACTGAAGGTGTCACCACAATCAACTCCAACCAGTTGACTACGACCGTCGCATACCAGCCTTGCTTTGTAACGTTCTAAAGAGCCATCGGAACGAAACTTGTGTTTAAATAACCACATGCTACGAATAATGTTCATGTCGGGACGACGAGGTACTAGTTCCCAAGTATCATTTTTAATAAGTGCACTAAATTATGTTTGCATGGCGTCATACCATTCAGTTGTGGACAAGGCAAGGTGGGGCGTTTTTGGAATTGGAACAAGGGAGGTGGTGTGAAGGTTTAAAAGGTGTTTCGGTTTGGTGATACCGTCCATTGCTCTTGTTCGCATGGTACGGGGTGGTGGCTATGAGTTCGAGGGGTGGGCTGAAGTAGTTTGGGCTAGAGGGGTGTGTGATTGGGCCGGCTGGAGTGGGTTGGAAGAGTTTGTAGGTGGGCCAGGGGATGAATGTGGGCTGAAGGCAGTGGAGGATGGGGTGGTTGGACCGGATGGAGTTGGGCTAGAGGAGGCAGGGGGTTGGGCGTTATTTGGGTCAGAGGGTTGGGATGTTTGTATAGAGTCCCATAACATTGGGTTAAAGGGAGGGGTTAAAAAGTTGTAGTTAGGGGTAGTAGTGGAATATTGGATGGAAAATGGATAAATGGATTCTTCGAATAATACATGTCGGGATATAAGAATTTGATTGTTGAAAATGTCAAGGCATTTATATCCTCGATGGTTAGAGGGGTAGCCAAGAAAGACACAAGGTTTGGAGCGGTTTGTGAGTTTATTTATAGTGGAGGAGGGGGTGATGGGATAACATAGGCAACCGAATACGCGAAGATGTGTGTAGATTGGAAGAACATTGTAGAGAAGGGTGGTGGGGGATAGAAATTTGTGGTTTTTCTTAGGAAGAATGTTTAGGAGGTAGGTGGCGGTTTCAAGAGCATGATGCCAAAATGATGGGGGTAGGGAGGCTTGAGATAATATGGTACGGATCATGTTGTTAATGGTTCGTATTTTTCTCTCGGCTTTACCATTTTGGGATGAGGTGTGGGGACAAGAGAAACGAAATTGCATACCATTGATGGAGCAAAATTGTTTAAAACTATTGTTGGTGTATTCGGTGCCATTATCACATTGGAATTGTTTAATTTTTCGCTCAAATTGGGTGTTGATAAGGTTGTAAAAATTTGTGGAAGTGGTGTAAACTTGTGATTTATTTGTTAGGGGATAGGTCCATAGAAAATCCGTTTTATCATCAAGAAATAATATATAATAGCGATGACCGCTTGTGCTTAAAACGGGGGAGGTCCACAAGTCACTATGAATGATATCAAAAGGAAGGTGAGTTTTATTCATGGAATCATAAAATGGGAGTTTAACACTTTTGCCAAAAACACATGATTGACAAAGCGTATTGTTTGGTTTACTAAAATTAATAGAAGAACTAGACTTTAACGAATGCAATAAAGAGGTGCCCGGGTGCCCGAGTCGTTGATGCCAACGGTCTTGAGTGATGCCAACCAATGCAGTGGGTTTGGTGGGATGCTTGATGAAGTTGGTGGTGAGGGGATAGAGATCTCCCGAGCTATTGCATCGTAGGATAGGTTCCTTGGTCTTGAGATCCTTCACAAGAAAACCAAACGGGTCAAATTCAATGGAAATTAAATTGTCTGTCGTAAGGCGACGGACCGAGATGAGATTTTTAATTAGGTTTGGAGCATAAAGGATGTTCATTTTTAGTGGTGGGAAGGGTGGAGGTAACGTTTTGTTGCCTTGTCCAATAACGGGAATGGTCGTGCCATTGCCAACAATTATTTGTTTATTAGTGCAAGTATTAAAAATAATCGGGGAGTTCGTACCGGGTTGTTCCATGTGTCCAGTTGCGCCGGTGTCCATGTAACCGATGGGATCAGAAGGTTGACTCATAGACAAGGTGTAGAGGGCCTGCGCAATATCAGTGGGAGTTGGGCTGTAACATGCCATGTGGGCCTGAGCTGGACGAGAGCCCAAGATACCTGGAGAGTTATTGGGCCGAGGGGTGGAGGGGTAATGGCAGGGAGGTGTTGTGTTGGATTGTGGGTTGTAGGAGTTGTTGAGGAGAGAGGCCCATTGGTTAGTGGCCCAGGTGTTTGGAAAGATAATATAGGGATGCTGAGGTTGGGTCGAATGGTTGGGTTGATTTGGTTGATTGGTTTGGCTCCTGGAACTGTTGGACTGAGATGGTGAGCGACCCCGACCTCGTCCACGAGAGCGACTTCTACCACGAGTAGAGTCAGAGGAGTTCGAAGGGGCTGGAAAATTTGTGTTGCGAGGAGGGCGAGGTTGGCTTTGGACATGAAGGGCTGTGGCGGTTTGTTGGGAAGAGTGAAGTGCTTGGTTAGCTTTGGTTGTTTCATTCATACATAGCTGTGAACGGACATGGAAGAAGGAGGGTAGGGGTTGAGTATTTTGGAGTATGGTGCCAACAGTTTCGTATTGTTCGGTGAGCCCGGCGATGGTCTGCAAAACGAGGTCGTGTTCGTCAACAGGAGCATCAACATTGTTTAATTGGTCAGACAAAACTTTGAGTTGTTGACAATAGTCATGCATGGAGGAAAAATTTTCGAGACGAGTGTTAGCGAATTTTTGTTTGAGAAGTAGGGCTCGAGTGGCTTTGTTGTCTTGAAAGAGATTGTCAATGGCTTTCCAAGCATCATAGGCCGTGGTGCTCTTTTTGATGACGGTTTTTAAGAGACCAGTGGAGATCGTGCCATAGATCCATTGAAGGACGATGGTTTCAAGTCGTTCCCATGAGTCGGTATGAGGGGGAGCCGTTTGCTTTTCTTTATCCGTGGATGAAGCGACAGCAGTGGAGGGACGAGGTTGAAGATGGTCGGCCACGAGAAAAACCGTGCAATGAATCCGGAATAGCTCCGACCATGTGTTATAGTCGGCAGCTTCGTTGTCTAAGGTGATGGGAACGAAGGTTCGGATGTTGGAAACGGTGACGGCAGGATGAAGTTTCTGGTCGGCCATTGAGGGAGAGGAAACGATGAAAATTTTTGTGCAGGGATTAGAAGGATCGTGAGGGTGATACCATGTAAGATAATGAATAATTGATTGCCCTTCTCTCATTTACATTGTACAATATGTAACCATACAAGTGAATCTCCTATTTTTGGAGATTGATATTATGCTAATCACTAATTTACATTGCCATATACATATGCATGATTTTAGGTGTCTATTACTAATATTGATAATAGTAACTTCGAACAAATTCTCTCTTTTTTTTGTAACAGCAATTTGGATCACTTACGGGTCGTAGACTCACCCGATCATATTCACACTCAATAGGAGGAAACCCATCATAGGTGAGAGAAAACCCCATAGCCCAGCATGAAACCTCTATTTTGTCCATGTCAGAATTTGAACCCGTGACCTCTCAATATTGAAGCCACAGGTTATCTCCTCTCAAACACTTGAGCTAGCTGAGAATCATTGATCTCTCTATATATCTTTAATAGCTTCGAAATGAGACTAAAAGTGAAATCACTCCTCCGTATACATTTGCCACAAAATTACGACTGATATAAATATCAAAAATTTATCAACGTACTGATTTAAATAAATAACGAAAAACATATTTATTAAAACTAGCTTAGTAATGGGATTTGGGTTAAATAAAAAATATTAAATATTTTAAAATTATACAACAATATTTTAAAAATAAAATATTATTAAAATGACTTGTATGTGAGTAATTTAAGTTAAGAAACAATAATATCAACATTATAAACTTTTATTTTCTGAATTGTTTGGTTTAATACATATAGTTTATTTGTTTTTTAATGTTTTTTTTAATTATTTTTTTGTTTAAAACTACAAGCAATTTAACCCTGATCATAATTCATTACAAATAAAAAGTTGACATATATCTTGAAAATTTGAGATCCTTTAATTTTAGAGTTCGTTTTAATATAGGAGATCCAGCACTAACATGTGAAAACGTTAGTTAGCGAGATTCTTAGTAACAACTATCAAAACTAGTGATAGAAAATTTAAAATTAGAAGGAAATAAGGTGATATTAAAGATGATTACAAGATCGAGGGTAAAAGACCAAAATTAGTGATGGATGAACATGGAAATGCAAATAGATCGACCATTGTTGGATCAAAACATTTCGAAACCCTTTTCATTTTGATATTTTTATGCTTTTGTTACATGATTGACGTTATTGGATCAAATCACTTCATATCATCATATGTTGTATGAGAGTTTGCTATTTAAAAGAAAACACTTTTATTTGAAAGTTTGTTACTCAAAAATCTTTATAAAAATGGGTATAAAATGTCAAGAAAGTATAGCTAATGATTAACCCAAAATACTGGCCCAAGAGTATACTTAAGGCCCAATATATACTCACAAATGAACAGACAAATTACCCAAAACCAATCTATTGCCTATTTCGTGGTGATGGTTAGGTCTGTTGTAAATAAACCTACTGGAATAACAAATCTAATAAATAACACATAAATCAAACCTGTATACTTGAATGAATCTTCTCAAACAATTTCTTGGAATCTCTGAATCGTGAATCACTATCAGATAAACCCATTTGTGGGTTACATACAATGGTTTATCAGATTAGACAGAGATTTCTGCTGTTGGAATTAGATTTTTATATTTCTCTGATTGTTTTCCAATGAAACATGTAACCGTCTGTGTTTTTGGAATCTCCTCTAGAGAGAAAGAAGAACCCTTTTATTCTTAATTTTTTACGGCTCTAACAATACGCATCAATGTGCATCATATATACATGTGAGCCTATTTTAGATTTATTTTATAGTTCATTATTTATAAAGCCCAAATAATATTAATGTTAAACAAGTCCGCACTCTCGCATCACCTATCTCGATTAACATCAGGTCTCTGATATTTATTTTTCGTTCTCCAAATATTGTAGAGATTCACCATAAAACCTAATATTAAGGGTTCCACTGCAGACTAAACCTTAAAATTTTTGTGAGAAATAAAGAAAAAAATAACAATAAAAGGAATAAGAACTAACTTTTAAATGATGATAGATATGAGAAATGAGGTGATAGGTTTTAAGGAAGTAAGGATGAATTGTTTAAAATAGTGATTTTTTGTTTAATTATATGCGTAAAAATGAGGAACTTACTGTGAATGCTCTTAACAGAGGTGAGAAAAAAACGGTTTTGTAACTAGAATTTGTTTTTTTTTTTTAACGGCTAAACTTATCCTCCACCTAAATTACACCATAATTACACATTTGCATGGAATTGAACCCATAACCTCCTATTCTAAGAGGCAAGCCTCTATCAAGTAGGTAGAATTAGTTTGTAACCCCGAATCAAACTCAAAATTAAAACCGCCTTTTACAAGAATCGGTTTGAAATCGACCAGAACTATAGAATTGAAATATGTAGAAAGACCCGAAATCCGAGCGACTTTCCAAGTGAGTTTACACATTATATCATAGTTCTAAAAACTGAAAACTTTGATCAACAATGTAGCAGAAAAATGAAAGTCATTACATAAATCATTTGTCTTTAAGTAGTCATGAAAACGTACGAAACTAAGTTCATAAAACAACTTTCCCAGCATGATGGAAGTCTTTAAAAATGTCAGGTACCAGGGTCGTTTCTGAGAAATTATGTGTCATGTGCGAATGCTAAAAATGAGCCTCTATGTATATGTATGTGATAATTAGTTTGAATTAGATATGAAGTGAGTTAATTTGTTTTTTTTTACCTAAATTATAAATTATAATGAGTTATAGGGTCAATGTTAGAAACAAGTTTTTCTTTTACCTTTTATAAAATTCGTAACTGGGTTAAATACATTTAAAAAATTGGAATTTAAATTATATGTGTTTGTTGTAAATTAAATTTATATATATATATATATATATATATATATATATATATATATATATATATATATATATATATATAGGGCAGGTATAAATTGGAAACTCACAGAGTTGAAGAAACTTTGGAAACTTTGAAAAAAACAATGTAAACAAACCCAAAAAAAATTTATTTTTTTTATAGTTTTGTAACATCATTAGGGTCAATTTTAAAAAAAAAATGAAAAAAGCGCCGAGCCATTTTTTTAAAAAAAATAATTTGTCGACGATGTAACAAAGACGTAACACAGCTGTACAGCTGTGTACATCGTGTTACGTCTGTGTTACAGCTGTGTTACGTCTTTGTTACATCGTCGACAAATTAATTTTTTTTAAAAAAATGGCTTGATTGACCCTAATGATGTTACAAAACTATAAAAAAAATAATTTTTTTTTGGGTTTGTTTACATTGTTTTTTTCAAAGATTCCAAAGTTTCTTCAACTCAAGTGGGTTTCCAAAATAACCTTCCCCTATATATATATATATATATATATATATATGGTAAGGATCAAATAAAAAATCTATTTTGCCTAAGAAGGCTAAAAATGATTTTAAAAATCTTTAAAACCGACTCAAACGAACTCCGATTGAACTCATTTCGATGGCATTGAAACCGTCTCATCGAGCCCTAAAATATTTTTGCTTTTTGGTTTTAGCTTTATCAAATAGTTTTAGAATTTGGATTTTAAGGCATCTTTTTTTAGCTTTTAGGCTTTATCTTTAGGTTTAGGGTTTGTTTTTATAATTTTGGTTTTATTATTAGGCTTTATTGTTTATGACTTAAGGTTTTGGTTTTAGTGAATTGCAAGCCGGTTCCAATGATGTAAAAATGAATTCAATAGGAGTTTGTTTGGGTCAGTTTTCAAGTTTTTAAAAATCCTTCTTAGGCAAAAATGACTTTTTAGGGGAACCTTCCCATATATATATATATATATATATATATATATATATATATATATATATATATATATATATATATATATATATATATATATATATATATAGGAGGCGGATCCAATACAAATGATGTTTAAAGTGAGAAGGATAGGAAAGATTGTGGACCTTTGATCAAATAAATCAATGGTTAAGATCTAGTGGTCCCCACTTTTTGTTTAAAACTTCTGTTAATTAAAGATAAAAGGGCAAAAAAGGAATTGCCTGCATTTGTTGACTTTTTTGTGGGTAAATCAAGTTCCACCATCTTCTTGTAAATCAAATAACTTTTAAACGTTTAATTATTTTTTTAAAAAAATTGCACCATAAAATCGAGAATTTTATTATCTTTAATTTGATTATAATATTGTTATAGTTTATTAAAAAAAATTTACGTGGTCCGTGATTTTTTTGCTTAGTACGTAATTGTTGGTCCGTAATTATCCATTTTGTCCTAGATTATATGTATTAAATGACGGTCCGTGATTTGATATAACGCACTGGTCCGTGATTATGCTTGTTAAACGATGGTCCGTGATTATATATAACGTGGTCCGTGATTTTACACGGACCATTATACCATTTACCCAGATTACACGTGGCGCATTCTGGTGGCTTCCTACGCTTCTCACGTTAATTTCCTTTGTACAATAACCGGCCCCTATATATATATATATATATATATATATATATATATATATATATATATATAGGGGAGGGATATTCTACAAAGGATGTGAACCATAAAAAGCCTAAGAAGTAATCTTAAACGTTGACCTTTGGTGTTTTACGGTCTAGATTACACGGTGGCATTATTGTAAATATCGTGGTGTTTTAAACGCGCGAACTTCTGACTTATGGACATAAACATAATTTTACAATTTTTAAAACTGAAACAGAACGCGCAACCTCCGTCGTTTCCTAAATTGACGTGTAAAACCTAATTGCCTTCTGAAGCAAACACCATAGCATACAATGTCATCTGACGATCGATTCAAGATAAAGTATAACCGTTATATTGTTAAACGCCATATACTCATGTAAACACCATACTCTAACTTACATGTTATAAAAGTCATTACGCAATTCATCAGACAACCATTATATAGTTAAACACCATAATACCTAAATTTAAAAAACAGAGTATCATTTTAAATAAAAACACACCATAAATATGAAAATATAATGGTGAATAGGGCTTTTCGGTTGTATGGTGTGTTTGAATCCAACTCATTCCAAAATAATTCTAATTTATCATATGTCAAACTAATATACATACAAAAACTTAGTATTTTGGAGTGAGTTTTAGTTTTTCGTTAGCAAAATGATACTAATTTATCATATAATTTAGCAAGTCATAATAGTAAGTATTATGACACAACTTATTTATGTTACTTTAGTTGTGTTTTTTCTGTTTTTTTTACTATACTTTGCTCATGCTTAGCTGTATTATTTATACTAATGTATCACACAATCTATTTATGTTATTTTAGCTTTAACTGTATTATCTAAATATATTTTGGTCATGCATATCAATACTAGTTATACTTAACTAGGTTAGTAACCCGTGTAACACACGGATTGATATAAAGTTAAGATGCAATTCAGAAAAAAATTAATAAAATGATATAATTGCAATCGACATAAAACATTATAAATTTAATCATTTTACCTATTTTTTTTCATAATCACTATCATATATATATATATATATAGTTTTAAATAATTAACATAGTAAATGAGAAATGATAATAAATGAGAATAAGTTCAAGAGAATAAACCATTACTTTTTTATTATTTCCTTATTTACGAATATATCATTGTATTTTTTATATGTATTTTAAAAGATTGCGAAATTCGTAGATAAATTTAAGTAAATGGGAATGTTGAAGATTTGAAATTAAACCTGTAAAATTTATTCGTTTATTAAATAGTTTCTCTTATATTTTAAGTAATGGATATTGAAAGAGAATAGTCTAATCATATTTTAATACAAATTCTGATCAATTTTAGTTGTTCTAATCATTTTCATTAATAAATGAATAATCAGTTAAAGTTTTAACACTTTAATTTAAAATATCAATTTATTACAAAATAATTGACGTTATTTGAATAGTTTTTTACTTTATGAAATTATTAAATAAAAAACAAGTTCATTTTATTAAAATTTTAATAAATTTGAAATGTTAAAAACTTATTATGTTTGTTGGTTTTAAATTGTTAAAATGTGTTATACGTAGTTTTTAATATACAAGATGTTAAAAAATAATTATATGTAAATATAATATTATATGTATATTTCATATCATATGTAATTTTATGAAGCACAAAATATTAGTGTAAGAATTAAATTTAAATATAATAATTGCAAATATGAGGACATTATACCTAACAATTTTTATAATTATTATATAAAACATAAAACATAACAGTTGGATTTATCAACAATGTTAGTTTTATATTTTAAATAATACAAATTTGAAGAAAATGTTTAATAAAACTTTCAATCATTTATTTATTTTATTTATTTACTTTAATAAATCAATAATCTGTTATTATTTAATTTTTTAATTTTATATAATAGTAAATTATGATATAATTAAGGCTAATAAAATTATATTTTGTGTTAACAGAAATTATTGAATAAAAATAAGTTTCTTATTATAGTTTTTCAGACTTAAATTTTAAGAATTTTAAAGGTTTTTAATTTATTGTGCATCTTAGTTTCTTAAATTGCTAAAATGTGTTATACATAATCAAAATAACACAAAATGCTAAAAATAATTATATTTAAAAATAACATGATATGTAGGCTTAATATTTTCTGTAATTTTATTAATTTCAAATATGAAGTTATTTTATTAAAAATAAAATACGTTAATTTTTTTTAATTATTAGAAATTACATAAAAATGAATTTATTATCAACGTTTGTTTTATATTTTAAATAATGAAAAATTGAAGGAAATTATTTAATAATAAATTAATACTGGATAATTTAGTTGTACTTATTTTTTTAATAAGTCAATAATATGTTATTATTTAATTTTTAAACTATAATAGTAATTAAGTGACAATTAATGATAATAATTTTTTGTTTAATGATAATGAAAATTTTCAACTTTTATTATGGTGATAACATATGTACAATAGTTTTATGTAGTAATTGTTTTATAGTGACACTAGTTTATTGACCTGTGTGTTACACAGAGTTGTATAAAAATAAGTATTATAAAGCAATTAATAATAAAAAATATATACACAAATAACAAATACTTTTTAAAATTTAAAAATAAATAAAATTATATTTTATAAATATTTGTATACTTCTTTAAACAATACAAATGAGATTTAAAATTTTGAATTTTTGAAATTATTGGTTGAAAATGAAAAGTTTAAAATGATTATATTATCATTAATTTTTAAAGAAAATGAATACTATTTTTCTTTTAAATTTGAAAGTTTGAATTAATTGTATTAACTATTAAATGAAATTAAGTCATGAGTTTTTTAAATATGTCATGTGGATAGTCTAGAAAGACGCCACATGACAAATGACATGTGGATACGCTAGAATTACACCACGTGGCATATTGTTATTCTTTTATTATATAGTATAAATGTGTCATATAAACGAGGTGTATATGCTAGTAAAAGGATAAGTGATATTGAATTTACTGTTTTATTAGTAGTAAAAGATAGAAGATTAGTATTTAGTTGTATTTTTATCTTTATTTTTATATAGGGTGAATTTTGTAAAAATTCAAATTCATGCCATCCTATAGCATTTTTATGTTATGTTGAGAAATTTCCCCATATCATGATACATTGCAATACTCGATCAAATATATTCAATTGACCATCTTGTAATGAGTAAAATCTCAAAAAGAATTTTTGGTTGATGCATCTGCGACCGGCCATGCTTTAACTACGAATAACATTTATGTTGGAAAACAACCCCTCATTTTGTCGGTGATATTTAATATGTGAAAATCAATATGCATCGTTTATTCTATGAACATTACTAAAAAACTAATGTGTTCCCTTCGCGCTAAAAATAGGAACTTCACCGTTATTCTGAATATTAAAATGTAAACATGATCTCGTGTATGAAAACACATGTATATATCACAACGATTGTCATTATGATTTGAAACCCTAAAGTATATATAGACGTTGTAAATGTGTGCGTCACATTAAACAAAAAAATTTCGTGCTTATTGTAAAATTTTACATTAATAAACACCAACATAAGACCAACAAATAAAACGAAAAAAAAATTATTATTACTACTACTACTACTATTATTATTATTATATAATAAATAATAGTACTATTCGTTTGTAGTTATTCAGTAATAGTAAAAACATAAAAATGACCTGCAACAAGTTTCATATAATGTCATCTAACTAAAATTCTACATACAAAAACTTTAGCGTACTCTGCCGATATGAGTATTCAATCACGAAAACGGTGACAATATCACACATATTAAAACATATACAACAAAATCGGCAACAACAACTACCAATCTGTCCTAAAATAATAAATCAAGTGTTACTTACAAGGTATACGAACTTAAACATAAACGGACAAAGTTAAAAATCATAATACCTAACCATAAAAAAAACATTTGCAATTGTAAACTATTGTATTAAGAGATACAAACATAAAACAACAAATAAAATAATTATTAATAATATTTAATTATTATTTAATTCTTGTTAATATATATTTAGTTATTATTAGTATTTTCTAAATACATTACGTTTGTTTTTTATTTGTTTCCCTAAATAACCTTAGTATTTTTTTTTAACGCCGTAGGTCTCATTTGTGTGAACCCACTGTTTCCAGGTCAAGTCACCAAGGTCTAGTTACCTGGACCTCTCATGAGCCACCACAACCACCACAGGAGAAAACTCCACTAGGAAAACCCCTGACCCCCCTCAGACCCCTATTTTGCTGCGGAAAGGATTTGAACCCAAAATCTCTCATTTGAAAAAATCTTGAGGTACTATTGAGGCAACGCTTCATTGGTAAATAACCTTGGTATTTGAAACTTTTAATATATTACATGCTAGAGATCCCCGCCCATCAAGGTTTTGATCTTACTTTTCTCCAATGCTTACGATTATTTTACTCCAAAATCATAAAATGGCCACATAAACGCTATACATCATGTTCCCTTGACAGTTGTATTTCACATTAATTATTCTGTCTTTCACGTGAACGCTTATCCTTTTCGGGTCATCCCACATTCCCGACTGTATTTTTATTTTATGTGTTTTTTTATCTTTAAAATGTTACATTTTAAAATAAATTTTAAATGTTGATTATATTAATTACAAATTATTATTTAGAGTACTACACTTTAATGATGTCACACGTGTTTTTTTTATTTAACTCTCATTAAAGGTATTCTATATATATAAATCATTTTTATATATAAGCAAATACTTTTTTTCTCAACGTACAAGTGCTTTACTAAAAGCTCCAATATAATTAAGTAAAGCTTATTAGAAGATTATTTGATAAAATAAAAAGTTTGAGGTTGAGCTTTATATACCACGCTTACTAATATTACAAGCCCAAATTAAGGAGCTTAATATTTGTATAAATATAATCATCTTTATTTTATATCATAAATATATAACTACTTTTTTTTGAACGGTCAACAAAATGTTTATTAAAAGGGATCTAGCATAATACTAGATCAAAATATGTACAAGGAACAAATTACACAAGACCATAATACAACACTAAAGGAACCACTCCAACCTTTTAAGATCTAGCATGCGCCATTCGTCCCAATTGCTATTTACCAGCTTAGACCTAGAGGAAATCCAGATAAAGCTAAGCACTTTGATCTCTTCTACAATCCTAACAGGATTAGCAGGCTTCCTATTAAATATCATATCATTACGGGCCTCCCATACAATCCAAAGGGTAGTTAATACAACTCTATGGAAAAATTTCCCCCATTTTTTGCGTCCCCGAATGTATTTGTGCCAATCCAGCAAGTCCTTTGTACTGAACATGAACGTTGGTTTGATTTTGCACCATTTAGTAACCAGGTCCCAAACCGATTGAACTAGGCTGCATGAGGTAAATAAATGATCCGCAGACTCTTCAGCATTACCACAAAAAACGCAAATCACGGATTGCATACTGACTTTTCAATTTACCAACGCCATTAGTGTCGGGAGTCGATCTAGCACTGCTCGCCATGCAAGGAAATTGGCTTTCTTAGGTACCCAGTTATTCCACATAAACAGTGTGCAAAAAACGACCCGCCTACAGATTGAAGTTGTTTTTTTAAACTCCCAACCGAAAAGCACCCCAACTTGTCAATAGTCCATGACCAAGAATCCTTACCAGACCTTAGACTAGTACATCTAAGAGCAAGAGTTAGTCGTTGGAGCTCGTCAACTTCAATATTAGAAATTGGCTTGCGTTTCCAATTGAAATTAATCGACCAAGACCCATTAAGTAAAGACAATCGATCCATAACCAAACATGCTTTTGAGGATTCCAAAACAAACAAGGATGGAAAAGTAAGGGCCAGTGTGTCACCCCCTATCCAATTAACTAACCAGAACATAATATCAGAACCACAACCAATATTCCCTTTAATTATCTTGCTAAGATCAACACCGTCTAGATTTTTTTTGAACGGCTTGAGTGGCAATAGAGTGGACAATGACATTCTCATCGTAGCCACCCCAGCCACACCAGATAAGCGGGAACCGGCACACTACCGTAAACTCTCTCCCCTGCTAAGGTTTGAACCCCTGACCTCAATGAGGTGCAGCTTCTCCCCTTCATCGCATGTAATTGAAAGTGTCACCCAGATGGTTCGAACTCAGGACCTCCACATAGGGAGGCCTGAGCTCTTACCAACTGAGCTCCACCAACAACCACCAATACCAGTCTAGATAAGTCCCTTGATATCTGCTTCTAAGGACCTAGAATAGATAATTTTACTGGAATAAAGCTCCAAGACCTCAAAGTATGGTGTAATGCCCAAATAACCTTCCTCCATATGCTATTCTTCTCATTCTTGAATCTCCACCACCATTTTGCAAGCATAGCAATATTGGCATCTTTGAGCGATCCAAGACCTAGGCCACCATACTCCTTTGCAGCTATAATTTTTTCCCATGAGACCCAATGGATTTTATGTTTATCTGCCGAACCCCCCATAAGAACGATCTGCGCAAGCGTTCAAGCCTTTCTAAAACCTGGTTGGGAGCTTTATACAAGGAAAAGTAGTAGGTGGGCAAGGAATTTAGGACGGATTTGATCAACTTTGTACGACCACCGTATGAAAGTTGTTTGGCTTTCCAGATCGATAACCGACTCCTGAAGATGTCAACAATCGGCTCCTAGTTTTTAGTGAGGTTCATATTTGCTCCCACCTGCATACCAAGGTACTTGAAAGGAAGATTCCCTACTTGACATTTAATGGTAGTTGCCATAGCAGATACAAGATTTTGGGAAACACCAATGCCAAAAAGGCAACTTTTAGACAGGCTAATTCCAAGGCCAAAAACAAGATAGAAACATCTCATAATCCTTTTCAAGTTTAAGACATTAGATTTTGACCATTCCCCCAAGAAGACTACATCATCCGCAAAAAGAAAGTGTGACAAACTTGGACCAGTGGTAGCATAGTAATACCCTTAAAAACACCAACCGAGCAGGCTTTCTTCATGATTCCCGAGAGAGCCTCCATAGCTATAATAAACAAAAATGGAGACAAGGGATCACCTTGTCGTAAGCCACGAGAACAAGAAAACTCTTGAGTTGGGGATCCATTAACTAGAACCGATGCCCGAGCAGAGCAGTTGATACAATGGCCAAGATTCATCTTCTCCACTTAGCGGGGAAATTCATTTGAGCCATAATAGACTCTAAGAACCCCCAGTTTAAGGAATCAAAAGCTTTAGCAATATCCACTTTAAACACCATGCCTTGATGCTTGGCCTTACGCAGCCAGGAGATCACTTCATTCAACACAAGTGGACCATCCAGAATACTCCGACCTGGCAGAAATGCAGATTGTTCTTTAGAGATAATGTTAGACAAAACTCCTTTTAGCCGATTAACAAACCCGTGTCATACATAAGCTTAAAAGAAATGTGAAAAAATTGATAAAAGTGTCGTAATTTTAAATGAAAAATAAGTATATAACATTTACAAACTTGGTATTCAAATTATATGACAATGTTAGAATTATTTATCAAAATAAATTAATATAAATTAGAAAGCTCGCAATTAAGATTGGTTTGATGTTTGAAAACTAAAAGCCACATGAGAATGGAACATTTAAATTTGTACAAAGTCAAATATTTGTAATTCAAAATTAATTAAATTTTTATCGATGTTTTGTCATTTTGGCCATTTTCATTGAACTTAATGTCACATTATGACATTTGTAATATTTTTATAGATTATTTTATAATTTGTTACCTTATATAAAACTATTGATAAAACTATTGTCAACTACGAGTGCAAGCGTTATTGTCTTAATTAAAAGCATAACATAATAGGAAGAAATAATAATAATCTGAAAATATATCTATTTTTCAATGTGCACGTGCACGTAAGGACAGAGACACATTCTAAGAAAATACATGGAAATCAACACAGAATCTTTGAGGGTCGTCGGTGTTGGTTTTCAGGGACAAGACATCGAGATATTAAAAAATTTATATTCAACCAAAATATTAGGATATTACGATATTATAAAATTTTAAATTCAATTCCACCTACCAAACTTATCACGTCTTACGCCTGAACGATACGATTAAAACCCAACGTTGCAATGTGATGGTATGAAAAGAACGTACGAAGTTATTACATATAGACCGTGAAAGATTGAAATCTAAATTGGAAATAATTTTATATCATGTATGTTACGATATAATAATTTTAAAAACTAATTTACTAAAATATATTTCATCATGAATAAAAATTTCGTTGTTCATATCACCTTGATGATATTAACATGATTAAGTATATAAAAAATGTATAAAGTTACAAAAATAATTGTTTATAGAGAGCGAAACATAGATAAAAACTATTATTATAACGGTACCGATGTTTTAAATCGATGTTAGGTCATATTTTTTACAAGAATATCACGTAGGGAAGACGAGACGTAGCAATTTAGATTACAAAGCCCCTCTTTGAACATTGCATTTACTCTTATTAAGATGCAATGACGATTGGCCCATGTAAAGAGTAATCGATATATATTCCTAGACATTGATTGTCACACCCTCACAGGGACTTAAGGATAAAGTATAATTAAAATGTACACTAAACTTAAAAATATTTATCATTATTTAGATAACAAGGCCTAACGTACACCTAGCATTATTAAAATTAAGTAATGTCTTGACACACAACCATAATAAGTCACGCTGTCCGCATTGATTGAGAAGAGATGAGACAAATTAAGTCATATATACTAAAACTATTTAAAATCCTAACTTCGAAGAAATTAATTTTAAGTTTGAATTTATTAAGGGTGTTGTACTGTTTGTGTCTATTTTTTCTAATAGCTTATAAAGACACACCTAAATTATAGAGAAAATGATAACTTAATAGAATTCAATTTAAATTTAGAGTTTTTAATTAGAAATTTTTTTTTACTTTTTTGTTTTGTTTTTCTGAGTTCAATTTAAATTTAGAATTTTTAATTAGGTCTTTTCTTTTTATTTTTTTTTTGGTAGCAAACACAAACGCATTTAAATTACTCATGAACCATACTCAATCAGGATCGAACAGCTATACCCTCATCAGGTTTTAACCTAATGACCTAGGAAGAGACAAAAGCCTCTTACGACTGAACTACAATTCAAATGAATGTTTACTGCCTATTTGATTTTTTTTAAAAAAAAAGCGTGATGGTATTTTTGTTTTATTAAATTCACTTTTTTTCTATTTCTTACAAATTGGGCTCTTAAAAAAATATAAATATAAACATAAATATAAATATATAAAGCAACCAAATCGTTAGTCTAATGGATATTGAGATAAAAGCGTCTAAAAGATTTAAGACCAGCTATAAAACTCAGTTTTAAAATCAAATTTGAGACTCGAATCATCGAAAACTCTTACATTACCAAAGCTCGTCTTGTTTCCGGTTTATTCTATCCCTAATCATATATATCATGCTTCATAAAATTCAAATTAAAATTTAAACACGCTACTACACGTTTCTAGGTGTTGATCTTAATTTTCACCCATATTTCGATTATTTTATTGCACTAATCATTACGTGTAACACAAACATAATGCATCGTGTCCCCTAACAGTTGTATTCCAAGCTATTATATTTATTTCACGTGTACACTTGTCCCTTACTACATACAATATGCATATATTAATAAACCATTCAATATATTTCAAATATTATAATATAATTCTTAATTTTATAATGAAATAACACCAAACAAAAGGAAATTTCCATAACAGTTATCATATAATTGAAGTTTCCCTCACAAATGTGACCATGTGAAGCCAAGGGGTATATATACCCACACCACACACCTAAAAGCCACTATATACTTCCATTTCATGCCTTTAAAGTTAAAACATTGCAAAATGGCTCAATTTGTTCTTTTTGTCTTGATCTTAACACACTTATTTTTAACCCCATTAGCTAGATGTTCTGGGATCGAGCCTTCGTCTGTCGTAACCCCGGCTTTTAGCCCTCTAAACGAGAGAAATACGCAAATAGCTGAAGCACCCAAGAGTCGAAAACTTGGTAAACATCATGTAAGCAAATCTGAGTCGCCTAACATTGTGCCAACAAGTGATCATGAAGAGAATGGTGCGAGTGTGGCAGAGGAGGATGGAATGTACCTAGAGATGAACCATCATCACCATGGATCGAGTTCGGTTGACAAGTCCATTGCTGGTGGTGGGGTGATCCTTGGAGGGTTAGTCATGGTGTTTGTGGTGTCGATTGTTTGCTACATTCGAGCCACTAGACGAAGAAGTATGGTGGAACCACCAACGCCCACTACTGCTAGAAGTGTTTCATCATAGGATATCATGATACATATTGTTATTTTTCAATTATACTATAATTAAAAGTAAATATATTTTCATTAATTCTTCTTACTGATTTCAATATGTGTTTGCGTTTATTACAAAGTTTATTATGTAAAATTGGATTCAGTTATTGTTGACACAAAGTGTGCTATAGCTTGTGAGCAGTG
Source organism: Mikania micrantha (assembly GCA_009363875.1). NCBI lineage: Eukaryota > Viridiplantae > Streptophyta > Magnoliopsida > Asterales > Asteraceae > Mikania > Mikania micrantha. The sequence continues at coordinate 68,371 of SZYD01002061.1, read as the reverse complement.
TAATATCCACCACGAGCCAGACAAAGATTAAAACAAGTGTGTGTTGAATGTAATATGTGTCTTTTTGTTGTTTTGATGATGCTCCCAGTTTGTTATTCGTATGGTATTTAAAAAGGGCTCCATCTAAAGTCTCAGATGGTGTTTTTCCCTTTTCGGGTAGTTTCTTACATGTTGTATGGGTACTATCTTCATTATTTTGGCTTCTTTCCTTTTTCTGTGTAAGAGTTTGTGTTTATAATTGACATTTGTTTCTTGACGCTTATTTGTCTTTGCCTGTTTATTAAATTAAACTGTTTTCAGAAATAAGTTAAATATGGGTCACAAGGGTTTTTCCCCTCTTATCCTTACTGAGCCGCGACTTCCATACAAGGATCTTTGGGATTTGCTTCAACTGAACCGCGGCTAGCTATTGATAAGTATTTGATTAGTTGATTCGAACCGGTTGTGTTCCTTTTCTCTCTTGGTTACGTTGGTTACACATTTCCCTTCTTGTGCCGTGACTCAACCCATCAACCGAATTGGCTGTCCATGTCGGTACCAGCCACGGCTCACTGAGAAGGAAAAGGGAGCTGCGGCTTCTTCTGTCGTGGTCTATTTGACAGTATCCCCATCAAGTATGATATAAGTTATAACTTGCCAACAAGAGAAATGTTGATTTCAAAAAAGGGAAATTTACCAAACTAATCATTGTTGACCACCTTTTTACCAAAATAATCAATCAAATTCCGGCGTCTAAGACACCCTTTTAGACGCCCCTTTAGACTCCTTTTTTCTGTACTTTTTGTAAACATACGGGTCCACATGTCGGCGGCTTTGTCGGGTGTCTAAGACCCCTTTTCTACTAGCGTCTTAGACGCCGCTTTATACGTTACTTTAGACGCCATTTTTCTGTACTTTTTGTAAATGTATGGGCCCACATGGGCGTCTAAAGCGGAGTCTAAGACACCGGTAAAAAGGCCTTAGACACCCATTTAGACCCCGACAAAGCCACCGATATGTGGGCCCGTATGTTTACAAAAAACATAGAAAAAGGACGTCTAAAGAGGCGTCTTAGACACCGGAATTTGATTGATTATTTTGGTAAAAAGGTGGTCAACAATGATTAGTTTGGTAATTTTCCTTTAAAAAATATGTATAAATCCAAGGATGGGGACTAGCACCATTTAACAACTCAAGACACATTTCTAGGAATAAGTCAACCTATGGTGTAAAATCAAGTGGATGTCTATGTCCGTCTGGTTCAATCGAACGAGACTTTTAACACGAACTGCTAACCATGTTTAAGGAAAATGACAAACCAAATGGGTCACGATGGGTGGGTCAGCATGCCGACATGTTCGGCGGTTTATAGGTTCGGTTTTGCCTGTTTCATGTTTCGAATCGTTTTTTCAATCATTAGTATCGGTTAGAATTTATAAAATGATTCATGGTTTATATATAATCTATACTAATAAATAAGAAAGTGAGAACACATGTGTCTATTTGTGTTGTTTCCTTAGGCTTATTTTATCGTTCTTTCTTTAATACTAAGATGACATATATCACTATTTGATTTTTTTTATTTTCAATATTCTTTCTCATATTATATAATATTTATATTAAAAAATATTTTTTTAAATATTTGATATAAAATTAGTTAAAAGTGTTTTTATATCATTAGCTAAATAAAACCTTATTTTTATTATTTTCTTAACTCGTATAGGTTTTCCAATGTAGCTAAGATATATATAATCAACGGTACCAAGGTGTGTTAAGGTGTTTCATCCTAAAATACGTTGAGGGTTCTAAATCCATAGTAGACAATGGTAGAAAAATTTGTTGTTAAGACCATCCGGTTGCCCTTGGGTGGGCGTGGTTGAAGCGTGAATGTGGGGTGGAACACCGCCCCCCTAGGGGCGTGGTAGTCTTGGGCGTGGCCACAACCACGCTTCCTTTACCACCTTTACCGTTTGAAACATTCGTGGTAGTCTTGGGCGTTGGAGGTCTTGGGCATTTCCACCATGGGCGGAGCTTAATAGGGGACCGGGGGGGGGGGGGGGGGGGGGGGTCGACCGCCCCCCTTTTTTTTCGTCCGTAGTGTTAATTTTTCGGCTGAAATATTATTTTTAGTTAAAAATCGCGGTTTCGCCCCCACTCGCTCAAAAAATTAAGATGTATTATGGTTTTCAAAAATTTCTGCCCTCTCTCACTTTGCTCAACCTCCGCCATTGATTTCCATCACAAGTAGTTGAGTGAGTGGTTGTGGTGGATTCATACGTAGTGTCTAAGTGGAGTGGTTCCAACCATGGGGCATAAATTAATATATTTAACGAGAAAAAGACGTTATGCATACGTGGCCTTTGACTTGTCTTCTATTTTGCGCAAGACCCGGAGGGGCCGGATCACTATATGAAATAAAATGCTCGATTTACACGGTAAATTTCAAATTAAAAAACAAATCAAATTTATTAAACAACAAATCATCACAACCGAACCCAAAATCAAACTGTTTAGGTCTCAAATTTGCTTTGATTTTTACGATTACTTGGGCCTAAATCCAACTTGAATTTAAAAGTGTTCGATAAGAATTTACAAGATAAGGGAAGTTATGGGATCTCATTATTTCATAGAAAAATAAGCAGATTGCAAAGATAAACAAACAAGTAAATTTATTCAGTATATTTCTACTCTTTAATAGGGTATGAGGGGAATGATGAAAACAAATTTGACCCATATCCCAGTTGGGATAGAGAAGCTACTTCGAAAGAGTTATCAGTCCAAAGTTATCTTAGATTGCAAAGATAAGTGGAAATAAAATGACTCAGTTGAGGGAAATAAACTGGATTTTATTCTTTGTTATGTAACTGTTACATAAATGAAACTTATGTTGGGAGTATATTATGCATTTGCATATACTTGTCTGTTGTAGTTCTTCAAAGAATCACCCATAGATTAAAGAGTAAAGACTGATTTAGTGTGAGAAATTCATGAAAAATACCCAATTTTTAACCTGATAAAACTCATAAATTGTTCAACAAGAAGTATGAAAATCAAGAACCAGAAGAAGTTGAGTATGACCAAATCAATCACCTATCTGATGAAAGTTATTTTAAAATTTTTATTATGGCTTATTTTGGTTAACAAATCAATCAATTCTTGATGCGAACGTACGTATGTACGTATGTATGTATGTATGCATGCATGCATGTATGTTAGTGTTTTAGTATAAATTTTTATATCTTTTTATTGTTTTGTTTTAAACACGATACAAAGGTGCACACACCACCTACCCAACTACCCAAGACATAAGGTATTGATATAATATGATGGGCTTGAATGATCAAATTTAAATCATATAACCCATGTTAGGCTCTTAGCTTAGGCCTTTGGTTAGGTTCCTAATGGGCTGCCAATGGCCCAGTAGTGGCTTCTTGGGGATCAAGCACACACGAGATTAATTTCGAGGATTGACAAATTGTTCTATTTATATTTTTTAAATTTTTTTATAACATATTTGTTCTATTTACATTTGAATATGAATTTTATGAAAAACCAAACTATGTCAAATATAATATATTTTTATTTTGGTGTTTATTAATTGCTTATTTTGACAAAACGTAATTTTATACACACCAAAGTAGCTTTGTAATTTCACTTTTGATTTGAGACCGCACAACTTTTAAAATCAAATTCTTTCACAACATGCTGATAATGTGCTTATTTTGTACTAGGTTAGAAATTTATGTTTTACATGAGTTGAATAAATAAAATATGTTATAAACAACTTTTTTATAAAGATTTGTATGTTTAATAATATTAATTGTTGACAAATAATAAAGGATGAATACTTCAAATAATAAATTACAAATAATAAAATTTAGGAATTATAAAATTATATTTTAAGATGTTATATAATTGAAATTTCTTATAAGAACAATTATATATTTGATATTTAATAGTATAATTTAATTATTCAAAATCATTAAGATTTAAATTATTTAATATAAAAGACAATTAATATTTAATATGAGAGATAGGCTAAGAAAATTTTTTCTAAAGTTCATGAAGTTGTGACATGTGTCAAGTGATTTATTCTTTTATTAGAATAAGATATGCTTTGACATGTATATATATATATAATCTGGAGGGTAAAAATATAATATTTTTTATTTTCTCATTTTGTTTAAGGTTTTTGAAAGTTTATTGACACAACATATAATGATTTTATAGCTTGTAACTTTATGTAGCTCCATGACTTATGAATCAATTTTGCATTCCCGTTCTTAAAAAAAAGAACAATTTACATTCCCGTTCTTAGAGGAAATATGTTATCTAAAACTATGCCTATTACGAAACTAGGCTATTACCCTATGTATTACACGATTTAATATAAACTATAAAATAGTTAGTAATAAATATTTAACAGTCATAAATGATACTTGTTGTGTGCTAAAATTTACCCGTATTTCAGGATCAATGATATTTAGGGATATATTCTTAACTAATCAACATCTCTATTTATTCCTAATCTTGTTTCCGAGATTTAGGAAATGGCAGGGTGACAGGTTGCTCAGCAATAATCACGGAAGGACTCGAAAACAATTCCAGCTAACTGGTCATGGAACGCGGCAACATGGAGAACTTCACGCCATCATTTTGAACAAGTCTCCCACGTTTGGAAAGTGCCCGAGATATTCGCAACGGCTTTATGAACGTTGTTAATCGTTTACTTGTAATTTCATTGTATATATGTCACACCCCACCTCTCGTCACCTCGTGTATGATGTCACTGAACCGGTTGCGGAAGCATAGTGGTGATGTCTCAGAGGTGAGGGGTGACTTACTTGATCCAATATCACAAGCACACAGATTAACTTAAAGTAAATACATTAGAAGGTTCGTCATTAAAATCCACCTTACAGTCTACAACTAAGTCTATTTAATTACAACTAATTTATTCAAGTGCAAGTATCCCAAAAGTGCATCCTCACCGGCTATTACTGTTTACCTGCAAAAAGGTTTGAGTTTGAAACGTCAGCACAAAGCTGGTGAGTTCGACAGTTCAATTTAAAACAATATGATATGATAAGCATGTTCTCAAAAGTTCAGTTCCGGATAACCATGGGACCCGTATCTAGTTCCTTTCGGACGTCAAGTTATGTTCTCAAGATATTACCCATCGGTACATATCTTAGTGCCTCATTGTCTTAATGTCTATCATACCATTAAGAAGTTCAGGAAACAGATAACAAACATTCACACAAGGGGAGATGCAATCCTCCCAGCGAATGGGGTGTCAACCAATAGTACTATCAATGTTTTCTGTTCGGCCACACATGGGTTCACTAGATACAGTTTAAGAATGAGGACTTTTAGTTCCATGATAGAGTTCAGTTCTACGGGCAAAATCCCATGAAATCCACAAGTTCTAAACACTCACATGAAATCACAAAGATAACAGTGACACATATCATATGATCAAGAAAAGTTCAGCAGGTATACCCCGATGTTTATAAAACATTAAAAAGAAAAAGGGGTTGTACGAAACTCACCTGATGATATAAAGGTAGCAAAATATCTCGAAGCTGATGACAAAGAGATGATTCTGCATTTAGTTATATTTTATGAGTTATTTATGTTCTAGTTTACTGATTAGATCTTTTTGAACGTTCAATGTCAAAGACATTGCTTTGTAAGTCATCAAACCGATATTAAATGGTTAATTGATTACTTTAGTATTATATCATACAATGTATGATAATGTAGGAACCTACATTGCATTAGATTCCTAATACAAGGTTGATGACACTCTTGGTTAATCAGAATAATCTCAGATTAATCGAATAGTTAATGTTGTTGATTATAATGCTAAAACAGTTTCTAGATGGTTTAATGGCTTAGAAATGATTAATCCTTGTTATTGATTACCCAAATATCATGAAATATCACAATGTAGCATTTGAATAGGTGTAATAACCAAGTTTAACATACTAATCTGACTGTTATCATAAACATCAGATAATCGTTCCAATGAGTATGTTAATGATCGTGATTAGTTTGAAACACTTGGATTTAACCTTGCATTTCAAGGATTAATCCAACTAATCACCTACATTGTTATAATCAAATGGATTAAACCATTATAATCATGGATATGGTTTCATGCAAATCGGGCATTACAACGGATCAAAACAAGGATTTAACCGTTAAAACTTCGTGTTCTTTGTTTATAATCAATCCTAACCATCATCTAGGCAATAATCAACAATCCTAACTATGTCATTAAGTTCAAAATCAAGATCTAATCAATCAAAATCAAACCAGAAAGTTTAAACGGATCATTACCTAATATGACGGATATCTGCGGTTAAAACAACGATCAGAACTTGTAGAAATGATTCCTGGTGCGATCCTTGCGTTCAGAAAGCTTGAAAATTGGGTTTGGATGGTGGTTTAGTGTGTTTTCTTCGTTTGAAAGTGTAACAGACACGAGGAGAAGAAGAATATATCTTCTTGCATGAAATCTGATGAAATAGATCAGATCATTGCACCGCCACACCCGTCGCGTACCGCGATGAGGTGCCAAAAAGGGCTTCGCGTACCGCGAAGCTTTTCGGGAATTTCAGATATTTTTCATGCATCGCGTACCGCGAAGGAAGCTCAACTCCTCCATCGCATACCGCGACGAGGCCAGAAATCCAATACTTAGAAATTTTTCTTCGTTTTTCGATTCCGGGCAATCCAGGACTCCGTTTTGTGCACGGTTTTCGCCCACGTTTATCATTTTTCGTGTACTATCAACCTGTAGTAATTTCACTTGCCAAATTAGCGCGGATTTCTAGAACGATCAAATGTGATCACACCATTAATGACGTAATCCTCGTATGCAACTGTCACAATATATATTGAGGCAAGTGATCGATATAAGGGACACAACACTATTGGCAACTACACAAGATTACTTACACTGCTAGCATCGATCATATTGTGCTCTCTCATTGTATTTTGATTATTTTCATATTAATAAACCAGGCAGAGTGACTATTGTCACCTCTCGAGGTTTTTATGCCGGCAATCCTAAGGGATTAAGGGATTTCCTTGTATAAATCTCGTGTGTTTGGCTATTTTCCTATTTTGTATCCTGAAATATCCTTAGGGATCCTCAGGAATATTTTGATCACTGATTTGGTATACTTAAGATATTTGATTGTAAAACACAATACCTCGCTCTTCTAATTCGGTTTTGCTAAAAATTAAGCTTGTTAATTTTTAACCGAAACAATAGTTAAAGATAAAATGAATAATTTACATATTAATAAATATTTTAAGTAATAAAACAAAAATTAAAAACTTTAATAACTATACAAATGACATAAGATCTTTTTGATTTGTAACATAATTATTTAAGGGACAATTACATATATCACATTGCTAAAACCATTTATTACATATTTATTCAATCATAAAACTTACGTTTCCCCCCTTCTAAACCAGATATATTACATATTTATCCATTTCATTAAAAAACAAATTATTTATTTCATATTTTACTTTAATGAACTAACTAAAAACAACTTACATATTTCTCCTTACAAAGGGGTAATTTTAGAACATGGAGATATTTGTAATTTTAGTTTAATATTGGGTATATATGTAATTTTGATGTTTAATAAAGGGATATATGATAATATCTCATTATTTAATAAGAGAGAGAATAAAATTATTTAATAGAAGAGAGAATTAAATAGATCGATAATAAAATTGACATGTGACAATATTAGTGTAACAATGTGACAAAATATATGTTTAATTATTAGCATAGTAAGAAGTAAGATAAGATAAATAAGATTATATAATTTAAGAAAATAAGATTATAAACAATAATTTTGAAACTTGAAACATGATCATTTACATTTTAATTTAATATATACCTAAATAAATTTTTATTTTTTAACTACTCTAGAATATTTTGTTCAAATTATGTTTATTAAGATATTTATGCTATTATATTTGTGTTATCTTCTTCTTCGCAACCATAATAGGTGACGAGTAACTTAATTTTTATTAATTCAATACTAGACAAATTAAAGGTGTACGATTGACGAAATCTTACCAACAAAACAATGTCGTCGGTAATTTAATGACGGGATCTATCTTCACAAACACCCAAAATACAAGAAAACTTAAATTCTACACATTCACCAATCATTCTCAAAATCAAAATACGAAAAAATTTGTATTAGACTCCTCATAGTCGGATAAAGGGTTAGAATAAATTTAAATTTAGATACGTGTGTGTTAAAATAAATTTTAAGGAAAATCAATTTGCATTTAAATATGTCGTTTATAATAAAACTAAATTTAGTTCAAATTAAAATAAGTTATAGTTAAACAAATAGTATACATCACTCTCATGCATACCCATTTAATTTCTCTACTTTAGCTTTCACTAATTAACAATTTTCTTGTTTTATACCTAACAACTTAACTTTTTTTTTTTTTGTAAAAAAGAAGAAGAAATGAGAACTAGGGATGTTCAAAAAAATCTGAAATCTAAATCATATTTGAAATAGAAAAAACAGACCATAATTAGAGATAGAGATATTTGGATATATTTGGATCGGATATCCGTTTTTCTTATTTAGATCGGATTGAATATCATACAGAATCTTGTTTATTTGGATTTAATACGAATTCAACTCAAATAAAACATATTATTCGGGTTATTCGGATGATTTTGGATATGATTAATGTATTTGTAACTCTGGGTGGATCGGGTTTCAAATATGATAGTATTAGTTTCAAGATACACACCCCTAACGTGAAGCCACAAGTATTGAGCTTTTTATGAGAGCGCACACAAACAGGCCGACATGAGAGGCGTTGTTGAGTCGTTTTCCTCCTTATCCGAAGGTTTTTAAAAAGAAAATTAAAGCAATACTATTCAAAATATCATGATTACTCATTGTTTATAGTACATTAGTATGCAGAGCCGAACCGAGCCGATTGGTCTGCAAACGAGCATAACATTTGGCTCCATTTTGCAAATTCAAACCGAGCAAAGCTGCATGGTTTGAAAACTAGCCAAGCACGAGCATACCTCACTCGATTCGGATCAGATTGTGAACAACTCTATTTATAATTGATATCTTACATTTAGGACAGTAATTAAGTCTCTTAGATTTATTATAAACTAAACACTTTAACTTTTTATTTTGATAAACGAGACATATAAAAAGGTACTGAATTAAAAGTATTATATCACGGATTAGTCGTTGACATACGCCTGTTGATGACACATTAACAAGTTTATGAACGACATTGATCTCATCTACACCATGGTATGTAAGGCTAGGGGTGAGCATAATATAACCATAACCAGTGACGGAACTTGGGCAAAGTGAGAGGGGGGCAGAAATTTTTGAAACCCAGAATACATGTTAATGTTTTGAAACGAGTGGGGGCGAAAACCGCAATTTTTAACTAAAAATAACATTTCGGCCGAAAAATTAACACTACGGACGAAAAAAGAGGGAGGCGGTCCCCCCCGGCCCCTATTAAGCTCCGCCCATGACCATAACCGAAAAATAACCTGTCACATCCCGACCGACGGCGGAATACATCGGGGCGTGGGCTTGACTGTTCATTAGCCCATGGTGCTATTAATAAGTTTGAATATTTAATGCATTCATTATTATCATTGAACCAATACATCTATTACAAACATTCAAATAAATACAATGTAAAACATTACAATATGAAATCTAGCATTAATGAAAATTAACTAAGTCCTCTAAGCTTATCTTATGTCTTCACTATAGCTTGCACCTTATCATGTTACATGTGTAAAATAAATATGGATCAACTATATGAATTGTTGGTGAGTTACCCATTCTGTTTAATATATGTATATATATAAATATGTTTAAAAGTTTAAATGCAAACAAAGTTCAAATTGAATAGACCTAAAACAAGTATAGCTACAAGTTCAATACGATTCTTTGGCTCTTTCACCTTTACTGGCTTAATGACATAAGTCATTAAATAAAGGCTAGTAGTTACAACAATTGAATTTAGGCTCTTTCACCTTTGCATTTTTCAATAATCAAAGTTATTGTGCAAAGACTACTAGTCATATAGATTTTAGGCTCTTTCACCTTTGCAATACATAATACCCTAAGTTATATTGCATTTCACCTTTGCAATACATAATACCCTAAGTTATATTGCAAGGGCTACTGGTAACATTAACTACACATAGAATAACATGATAATATTTTGAATATAAACAAGTAGGCATACTAAACACATAAGTCAAACAATTTAGACTAATAGTTTGCATCTAGTTTTGATTGTTGACTCTAGAATAACAAGGTTTAGTATAACATATGTAACATCCCTAAATATAAAAGTAAAAGAGGGAGTATGAGTGAAACTTACCTGAATTGCTTAGCTAGTCCAAATGCTTGAATTAGGTTCTTAAGTCAAGAGGCATACTTTCAACCTAGAGTTTATAGAAATAACTTAATGAGTTTGATATTCCTAAAAGTTAAAGTCAAATGTCCTAAGACTATGTCATTCTATGAAAGTCCTAAATAAGATGTCTAAGTTTGAATGGATCATTTGGGTATTCTTTTTTTTTTTATTTAAATGAATATTGAATATTTATTTATTTAATAAATAATTCTTTTTATAGAATTTGAATAATATAATTCCAACCATTTGTTTTGTGATTAACAAGTTTTATGATTAAATAACATGTTTTGAGAATTTGTCTAAAAGAATTTATTTAAAATAATTTATGAATCTAGTAAACGATTGATTTAAATATTTGTTATAAGAAATACCATTTTATGTAAATCTTTAATGGTTTAAAATAAACTTTACTTTGATGAATAAATAAGTAGATTATTTTGATAATATATTAAGAGTATTTGTTTGAATAACTATTTAAAATCGTTTTGATATATATTTTTTATATATAACAGCAAATATAGATTTTAGAATTAGTAAATTAGTTTATTTAAATGAATAAAATAAAATTGATTTTTTAGATATAAAATAGCTAATTAAATATTTAAAAGAATTTAAATAAATTAATATATATATATATATATATGTTTGTAACTTATAGTTCAATTGGATACTAATTGGTGACGATTTTATTATTATTTAATTTATGGTTATAAACAAGTTTAAAATAAAAATTAAATAATAATTTTTTTTCTGGAATTATTTAATTAACAGAATATTAAAGTGAATTTTTTATGAATTTTTGGAATTTTATATGATTTTTAAATGAAAAGAATGAGGCTAGAATGGTTAAAAAGGTAAAAAAAAAAAACGGTTTTATGGTGCAAGCCCCGGATTTCGAGCCAAAGTCTCCTGAGTAGGGATGTTCAAAAAAATCCGTATTCGAATCTGAATCCGAAATATCCGAAATATCCGAAAAAATCGGATATCCGGAAGTTCGGATTCGGATACCTATTTTGAAAATTTTCGGATAGTTCGGATATCCGATATCCGAAACATATTTTTTTTCGGATATTCGGATAATTTTTCGGATATCCGAATATTTTTCGGATATTTTTCGGATAGCCGGTTAATTTTTGGATATTCGGATATCCGAAATATATATTTTTTAAATTTTTTATTATTTTTTTCTGATTTTTGATACTTCGTATATCCGAAACATTGGATATCCGAAAATGAACACCCTTACTCCCGAGCCACACACCTTCACTTACCGGTGAGCTAGCTGGGATTCACTGACACTTATTGGTTTCGATTTAAACTTATACAGATCAACGAGTCGCCCCTAAATTCATTTCAGAATTCGAAGAACCCTAACTCGTATCTTGCTCGAATTCGATGAATGTGTTGTTTGTGAGCCCTGGATTTGTTAGGGCTTTTGATCCTTGACCAAAACCGATTATAACGATGTACAAACTCACCTGATATGTTATCGAATTGGTATTGCTTTGATGATGAACATGTCACAAACAATTGCGAGCTTGATCCAATGATTCCTAAGGTCTCAGGGTCTGTTCTTGGTTTCGTTCGACCCAAAAGGTTGTCTCAGGGATGTTGGGTGTCTCAACTGGATCTAAAATTAGTTTATTGTGTCAATTTAGGTTCGGTTTTAGGCTAGCTATTTGACAGCTTTGTTACGCGATTGATTCTGCTTATTTTTGGAATTAAAATTATAGATTGATACGGTATTGAATGCTATACGCGTCTGTGTTCGAATTTTGAATTTAAAGGCGCACCATGTGCGGATTTGGGGATAGAATCGGTCATGATGAGGCTTGATCTCACGATCTGCTTGAGAAAAAAAGGAAAGGGGAAAAAGAAATCCTAATGTTACACTTTATACCCTTTTGTTTTGATGAGTTTGGCACAATCTGTTTATAATTTCCTATACTAAGAGTAGTTCTCTTAAATTATAAATATGACCCTCAATTTTAGGTGGGCTTATTATTTATGCTCAACTATTTGTAAACCTTTATGAATATGTAATTATAAATAAATAATTTGTTTTAAAATGGTATTGTTATTTTATTATTATTATTATTATTATTATTATTATTATTATTATTAGCAATATTATATATATATATATATATTTGTATAACTTTATCAATTGATTCTTTATTAATAAAATGTATTTATTTTATTTTATTATAACCTATTATAACTTTTTAAGCTTTAAAGAATTATAATAAAATTTATAAAAAAGTTTAGATTATGTCTTGTGTTATTATTAATAGTATTACTTTATTAATGCAATAAAACTTTATATATAATTATGAATGAAAGTGTTTCAAAGAACATTCAAAGCTTTATTTATTATGAATTAGGTTAAATCCCGTGTATTACACATGTTGAATGAAGAAAATATTAAAGCAGTTTGTTATAAAGATTTGGATAAATTTCTCATTGCTTGTTAAACATTAAGACTGTAATGATGAGAAAACATTAATAACAATAATAACAAACAACAATATGTTACACTAACAATAATATCCAAAACAGTAGGAAAAGCAAAGATCTCATTGTTTAAAGAGTCGAAATTTTTGTTAATCTACAAACTTGCATTGGTTAGTCATTGATTTATTATGAGATAACACTCCAAAATTATTCCACAGTTTTAAGTATATATACAACAAAAAGTTAGGTTTGTCTGCCATCAACGATTGTTGCAACATTAAATAACCTGATTGCCACATTAAACTGCCTTCTTGTCATTAACAATGATTCCAAGCCCGTCAAGGAAACATGAGCAATCAAGAATCAATAAAACATGATCTCTTAATGAGTAACTTTTAATCACATTTGTTTCAAAGCCCTTCACATGTAAATGATTGTGGTAACTACCTTGTTAGGTTATTGAGATAGAAAATAAAGTTGTATTCTTTATTAATCTTTTTACCCAATTTGTAAATTCAAGAAACTTTTGGCAATTTTGTTTATGATTTATATGGAATCAAGATCAACTGAAAATAATCTGTCATTAATGATATTCATAAGAGTTTTCATAAATATATAATTTTTGTTAAATTTCTCAAATTGCATAACTAATTGTTATAAAGGTTGAAAATTCGAAGTTATAAGCATAGATCCATTCTCGTCTTTGAGAAACCCTGGACTTTAACATGTTAAACCTTCTTATAAGACATCTCAACAATTTGACTTTTGTAAATATCAATAACCAAAACTGATTCTCAAGCAATATAACGTTTCCAAGTTGACTATTTTGAGACATTTATTCGTTTGTTTTAAATATGTCATGTCAGCATGTGAAAGGAAAAAAAAAAGCAATAGTTGGCATTCATTTTTAATAACTATTCGGAGCAATAGTCACAGTCATGGACTGCTATGATGCCTAAAAGAGATAACATAAAAAAAAGAGTTATTAGATCAGTTACACAAACTAACCGATACAATTTACTCCTAGAGTGATCAACAATTCTAAACGTATTACAATTGGTTTATTGCATAATATTATACATAAAATAGTGACACAAAATTCGGGCTAGGTAAACAGAAAAAACTTTTGTTTTAAATATGTCATGTCAACATGTGAAAGGAAAAAAAAGCAATAGTTGGCATTCATTTTAATAACTATTCAGAGCAATAGTCACAGTCATGGACTCTTATGATGCCTAAAAGAGAGAACATAAAAAAACAGAGTTATTAGATCAGTTACACAAACTAACCGATGCAATTTGCTCCTAAAGTGATCAACAATTCTAAACATATTACAATTGGTTTATTGCATAATATTATACGTAAAACAGTGACACGAATTTCGTATCAAATTTTAGTACCAAAATGATTGTTCCGATTGCTCTCAAATTAATTCATATGAAATTTGAAGCACCACATTTTGCTTCTAATATGACAGGTTAAACAATTAACTCAACATTTCAAACAACTAATATGACAGTTCTACAGTTTCACAGTATCTATGAAATTTGCAGCGCCAAAGAATTCTATATTCCTATGAAATTTAGTATGACAATTCAAGCAAAAAAAATACCAATTTTATGAAAAGTTTTAACATGAATTAGCAGTAAAATTCAAATAATGATACATGGATGTTGAAAAGTTACATGTTGTTACAGTTACAGAGAAATAAGGGTTTGGGATTGTGAGGCGATTACAAAATCAGTGGGTCAAACAACTGATGATGGCTTCGGTTTCGAATATGCATGCTGAAGAATATTAGGACCGATGCAACATTAAAAGCCTCTGATGCATAATACGACAGACGGTGTTATCCCAGATGAAGAAGGCACACATGAAGGGTTAATCTCTCGGGTGATTGAGAAAAGGAATTTAGGGTTTGTAGTGGAAGAGGGGAAACTTGTTAATCGTGTTAAAAGATGGATTTATACACGGGTTAACAAATAGATCCGAATACCTGTAGACCCGCGTGTAAATTAGAGTAGATAACTTGAGCGGGAAATTGAGTCCAAAACATGCCTCAATGACTGCCAAGTAGCAGATTCAAAGCTTGATTTATTATATTACATAGATTAAACGCGATTACAATATTAGAAATTTAAATCGAAACCCTAGGGATTACATAACCGATAATCGCCCCGAACCATAACCAATTTAACCGAAACCGACTTTAACCGACGGTTATGGTTAAGCGAAGCCATTAACCGAACCGAACCGAGTAATATATATATATATTTTAATATTTATATGTTTGTATATTTTTTTAAGAAGTTATGGTGCAAGTCAAGTATAGAAGATGAATCTTCACTTTTTAATATATGAAAATATTATAGATTATATGTGAGACTAAATATAATCGAAAATGAATCAAAGTTCACATGGTTTTACTTTTTTTTTTCACACATTTTGAGTCACTAGAAAGTTTTACAAGCTTACTAAGATTTAAATCATTAATATATCTATAATTCACAAGCATATTTACAAGTTTTTCTTAGTTTTTCAACAATTCCATTATTAACCGAATTTAACCGAAATCGAGCTGTAACCAGTGGTTAACCGATCAATTGGTTATGGTTATGGTTAAGGATTTAGAATTAATCGAAGTAGCGGTTTTAGTTATGGAAATGGTCATAACCGCATCGAACCGAACCACGCACACCTCATATGTAAGGCTGTAAGCTCATCTCCACCCTCCTCCTACTTGGCTATTAGGTCCGGCCTAATAGGCCAAGCAACCCAATCTAGGGATTAATGCCTTCAATTTTTTAATTTTTTCATATGTAGTGGTGTTTTTATAGTCTGTGAGTTTTTTTTGTATATGGGCTCTGAAAAAATAGAATAAACAACAAAGACCGTAAGCTTTTTAATATTCAATAGAAAAATGTTTTTTAAAAAAATTGATTATAAACACTTTATTAAAGAATTTGATTTTAAAAAGCTAGAAAAATAAATTTAATCAAAACATTTTTACATGTAAAAATATAAACAATTTTTTTTAAATTCATCATATATAAACTTTTATTTTGTTATTGTTGGTCTCAAGCCCGAATAAAATATGAAGAATTTTGAGTTATAGTATTTAAATACTTTCAACTTTAACTTGTTGGCCAACAATAATCCTAACTGATGAAATATTTAGTGGCATTCCTAACTTTCAATATAGTTTCTGGTTACACTTCATACTCTTACATGTCATCAAAAAGTATCAAATGGAGTGTAAATGGAAAATGTGTTGAAAGTTGAAAGTGTCACTAAATATTTCCCCAGTTGGAACTATTGCCGGTCAACAGGTAAAAGTTGAAAGTATTTAAATCAAATAACCCAAGAATTTTTAACGTAACCGTTCCCTGACTTTGTATTCCGCTTAATGCTACCAAAATAGTTGAGTCGACTCTGTTGGCCATGAATTGGTTTTGTATAAAAATATATGTTATATTCATCTTTTGCTAATGAAATTCATTTTGGTTTACAATAAAAAAACTTCAGTTTCGAGAATTTATAATTCATTTCAACTTTTTAGGAAATATAGTAAAATTAAATATTATTTTATTTTTCAAAATCAATTGATGGAAATATGGAACAATGGCAGCAACTTCAATTCGTCGATAAATTTTATAAGAACCTGTTGATAAAAGGGTTGTCTGTGTCCGGCGGTCCGGCCCGTCTACCCGAGTGACTCCGGAAATTGCCACAATGAATAGTCAAAATTACTGTCCTGCAAATTCAGTGTACGGGTTGGGGTTTCACCTTGTGACCAAGTGGCCATGGATTCGAACCCTATCAGAGGGGCGATTTAAAGGACATTCAGGTGAAAGTTTACCTATTCCAGAGAGTTCCCGCGCATCTAGTGTGGCCGCATCTTACCTTTGTCTGGTGAGCCATGTCAAAACAACATATGTTCGAGTATCGTTCAAACGGTCTTCTGGCTGGACTTAATCACCGGCTTCTCTATTCCTGGCTATCCTGCTAAGAACAGAAAACACAGTTAGCCTTATCGCAGGAGGGAGTCTCCTGCGATTAGACTCCGGTGTGAGAATAAGTCTCTAGGTTGGGAAGATAAGTTCAACGAGAGAAAGAGATTAAGCAAAGTGAGTAAGAGATGAGAATGAAGTGTGGAAGAACAACCTGGACCTGATATTTATACTAATCTTCTCCTGGGAGCCCATGCTTTTCTGATACCTCCCTTGTGTTCCTTATATATTCCCTTTTTGGTGAAAAGGGTTGACTCGATCATTTCAACACATTTTCTGCCTTTCTCTCGACTTGACCGCTTCTTCCTTCTATCTTTGGTGTAAAGGCGTTACTCCAGACTTCCTCGAGTATTCCTCTGGTTAATCCGTGTAACAACTGTGTCGGAACCGTCGCCGGAACAGTGAACGGAACAGTAACGGCACAGTAACTCAGGTACAAACTATGCAAACTATTGATGTACTGTCAACTATGAAATGCTATACAGTAAACTATTATACTACTGTTTCTGAAATCTGATTAAACTTTACAGTTTAACAGTCAGAAACACATCAGACAACCTGGAACAGTGATACTAATGATTATTGATGTGCTATAATGTGTAAACGTATGCGAGGTTAAACAAAACGAAACGATAACGGTTGTTGTTACGGAATGCTAAACCGATGAGTTATTCGCATAGGTGACGATCTGTACGAATGATTCTGATAGTTTAACGTTCTGAAATAATAACTGAAAAGTAGAAAACAAAAGTCGGAAAGCAAAACCATCGTCGTGTTCGTTCGAATGACGATTCGAACGAATACGCGCGATGGTGACGCGTTCTGACGAAACGAAAACGAAAACGATAAAAGATACGAACGATCATAAATTCAAAGAAATAAGATAATTCTTATTTTACAATTTTGAAACTCATCATTAAACAAATTAAATTAAACTATTTTAAGAAAATCGCGAACATGTTTAATAAACGCGTAAAAATACGAAATTCGTTAAACAAATTTAATAAACGCGTAAAATATTATAACTCGATATTTTAATTGTACGCAACAAAATTTAATAAAATTTCTAATAATATTTATAATTTTGTCATCCTTAAATAATTCTTTTATTAATTACGAAGAACGCGCGCGTACTTTCCGGAACCGTAACGAAAATACGAACCGAGCTACAAAAACAAACCCGAACACACGCGGAGTATATAAACCCCAAAAGAACTCTTTTTATTCACTTCACCTCTTTCTTCCACCTCCCAAACCCTAAATTTCCGGATTCAAGCTTCTACCACCATTTTTGAGCTTCCAAAGCTCATAACTTGCTCAAAACTCAACGAAATCAAGCCATTCTTGAACCCAAACGAAGATCTCGACCTCCTCTACACGAAAGTACAACCAATCTGGAAAGAAACCCACCTAAATTCGAGGTATGAAGTTGTTTGTTACACGAAAACTAGGGTTTTCTTCCCTAGTTCGAACAACACTTGGACAACCGGTTACACTCCCTCGAACCTTATGACCAGCTGGGCAAACACTAACCTACACCACTTCAAACACACCATAAAACCTTGAGAAGAGGGTAGTGATGGGCGCCGCCGCACCTTGGCCGAAGGAACCACCCAGGTGGTCGAATGAGTCTGCAAACCCTCATTCGGCGAATGGCAACCCAGCCATTCGAGCCTACCTCCCCATTCGCCCACCTCACCTTCAGTCGACAAAGCCTCTCATTCGTTGGATAGCCATTCGAAGGAAGCTTCATTCGCCAGTCAGGCTCATTCGACCACAGTATCATTCGAACGGTGATGTTTTCATTCGACCAGGACTGCCATTCGACCAACCCTCTACCTTTCGACCACTACTCTCATTCGCTGGAATCACCCTCATTCGCCCCTACCCATTCGACTGGTCCCATTCGCCCTAGGCTAAGCCACATTCGGCCAAAGGCCATGTGGCTAGCCATTCGATTAGGTGTTCCACCAATGGACCAGCTCTCATTCGACCACCAAGTCATGGCTCCTGATGTCTTCACTCGATCTAACCTTGAGACAATCTTGTTGATTAGTAGCCCAAAGTGGCCCAGTTCGTTGGCCCAATAGCACATGTTAGCCCAAAGTTCAGGCCCAACATCATCTTGATTCAGTAACAACCAGTACAACGACTTTGTTTGATCCAAAG
Organism: Mikania micrantha; assembly: GCA_009363875.1. NCBI lineage: Eukaryota > Viridiplantae > Streptophyta > Magnoliopsida > Asterales > Asteraceae > Mikania > Mikania micrantha. The sequence continues at coordinate 49,283 of SZYD01002061.1, read as the reverse complement.
AAACTGTTTTACTCAACAGTGGCCCAAGGCCCACTATCCAGGCCCAACACCCCATTCGATCTGAGATATTGGCCCAACCATGCGCCCCAATTAATCTGTTTTGGGCCAGGAGCAGTTCGGCCCAGTGCCATTTGATTTCGGCCCACCTTAACCACTTAGCCCAAGCAACTAAATCGGTCCATGTTCCATCAATCCGGCCCAGTCATCGGGCCCATAAAGCATTCGGTCATGACACTTGGAATGAACTACTTGACTTAGATTTCATACAAACACATAAATAACATGACATGGATTACACACATGGGAATTGGGTGTTTTGTTACATGGGTGATAGATTTCACTTAATGAACTACACAACTTTACAACAATACGTGTTATAAAGAATGTTGTCTCATAACTTAGCAATTAAGAAGGTCTATTTCAAGATTTATAAAGGATACCTATAAGGTTCACAATATAACTTCAAGTTTAAACATACAATTAATTAACTTATTGTTATATGATTTTAGTATGTCAAGAATGAATTAAAGACAAAGAGAGGTGAAAAAGATTAAGTTTGAAAGAATCACTACAACAAAATACTAAGCTCAATTTAAATTGATCTAAGTACTAGAATGAGTCATAACAAGTGAACCAAGGCCGAATCATGACCGAGCCTTACGAGTGTTAGCCAAAATCATGGCTAACACCTACACATACACAAACCATTCATAAACTTATACTTACAAGTTGTAAACAACGTGAAATCAATACAGGATTGTGAAAACAATATCAACTACAACAAAGAGCGCGTGCATTCTTGTTTGAGACTAAGTCAACTACCACAACTACAAGGTGAGTTCATTGTCCCTTTTTCAAACTATTTTGGTTTTTAACTCGGGACTGAGAAGCATGTTATTCATTTTAAAACAAATGTTTTAAATTTAACAAAATGCTTTTATACTATAGATTATGCCAAGTGCTAAAGGCATAAGACTCTATCTAAACTAAATGCTATTTGATTATGCCAAGTGCTAAGGGCATAAGACTTTATTTAAACTAAAGACTATTTGATTATGCCAAGTGCTAAAGGCATAAGACACTATTCAAACTAGATGCTATTTGATTATGCCAAGTGCTAAAGGCATAACCAGCTTGCTAATACTAAAGCTATGTGAAAATACCAAGTGCTAAAGGTATTTACTATTTGATAATGCTATTGTGGATGCTAATTCTATGAAATCATGTTACAAGCTAATATTATGAGTTATGCTAAATACTAAGGCTACGGGTTAAACTAAATGCTAATACTACGGGTTTATGCTATGAACTAACACTACGGGTTATGCTTAATACTAATGCTATGAGATTATATTACTTGTTTATGCTATGGGTGTTATGCTAGAGACTAATGTAAACATTAAAGGCTAATGAACTCTATAAGGCTAGGGGGATACTAAATGCATACATACATATATACACTTTGGATACTTGAATCTATGGATACTATAAACTATTGAATGCTATATGATTGCCATGCTCAAACAACGGTTTGGCCTCTCAGTGCTTGCCTTACTGGTTGTAAAGCTAGTTCTTGTGCACAAGTTACGTAAATGCTGGACTCTTTGTATGCTAAAACTATAGGCTATGGAAGAACAATAGTTGGTCTCTCAGTGCTTGCCTTCAGGTGTTCTTCCTAGCCGGGACTTGAAGAACAATAGTTGGTCTCTCAGTGCTTGCCTTCATGTGTTCTTCACAGTCTTATCGAGGAAATGGACTGATGGCCTCTCAGTGCTTGCCATGCAGTGTTTCCCACATCTATTTACCTGGGTTATCAATAACTAGGACGATATTGTGATCCTTAGTTGACTTTGTGTCGACCTGGAAATTCTCTATCTCCCCCTGAGTTGCTAGTCATACCTGGGGCTGGTTTGGATTGCTAATGGATTCCTTCGGGCATCCGGTTATCCTTACCGGTAACTATCAGACTAAACTCACGTATACTATTGGTGATTGGGGAAACTTACAGACACAGGTGTTTAAACTATGACGGGGAATCTATACGGATGGGTAGGTAAAAGGCTTAATTATTATTAATAACAGTGTCATATGCATATTAGTATGTGGTGGGATAGCGTCTGGGCTTGACCCTTTCGTGATTCCCTATATATAAGCATACCGATTTGGATATTACATGTGGAGTTAATAAGGTTAAGGTTTTACCTAAAGGAGTTTTGCTAAAACTATTTAAACTTACAAATTACATGAACTCACCAACCATTGTGTTGACTTTGTTTTCTTACATGCTTTCTCAGGTGATGCACAGGTTTAACTTAAGCTTTTGGATTGCATGCTAGGCGGCCTAAATAGAGGACCTAGTGATTTTGGGAAGCACATATTTTGTTAATCACACGAATCATTCTTGGATGTCTTGTACAGATTACAAGATAGAATACATTGATTCTTTTGTTAGGTTTACCAAGTTAAATTATCGAACATTGACATTGTAATTTAACTTTGTAATCCTAGTTAAATGCTTTATTGTGCTTTAGTTATTCTTAACATTGATGCTATGTAAACAATCTGATCAACCCGATTATCACACCCGATATCGCGCCCAGGGAACCTTCCGCCCGACGGGGACTCCGATCCTACCCCGCCGGCCCGGGGTGTGACAATCTGGTTCATCTTGCGATTCCCGGCTATCCGGCCTTCCGGCCTTCTTATCTTACATAATTGTTTATTTCTTGTGTGAGACCAGTATCCCACGTCATCAGCCCTAGCCGGGTCGTCTTTAAATGATTTTTCTTTGAAAAGGCGATCCTGGCTATCACTCCGTCTGACCTCTCGTTGCCTCGTTGGCTGTGTACATCAATAGCCAAAACTGTCATTTCACCTGTTGATGTGACCTGGCCATTTAGTGGCTGCAGGGTGTCTCGTCGGTTTATAACCACCGCTGGCCTCTTTATTAGATCCGTTTGGATTTTCAAAATTCAAAAATACATCTTCATCTTCTTTTCTCCATTTCTTGTCTGCGACGAAACCTTTTGATTCAGGTATCCTCTTCCCCTTTTTTCTTTTTATCGTTTCATTTGTGTTGTTGTTCTTGTCCGCATCATCATGTCCAACCGGTTTGACATGAGAGATCGTTTGTGCAAACTTTCCGAGGCTGATTTTCGATCTTTTTGTACCCAGTATCATGTGGGTCCTGAATTTTTTCCTATTCTTCCTCGGTCTGATCAGCATATTTGTAATTGTCCCTCTGGTTCGATTGCACTGTACACCAGGTTCTCTGATTTTTCGAACCTTCGACTTCCCCTTTCCATCTTTTGTTGTAATGTGTTAGAGTATTATCGTGTTGGGTTATTTCAGTTGGCACCGTTTGGGGTTAGCAAGATAACCCATTTTGAAATGGCCTGTAAAGCAGTCGATGCTACTCCCACGATTGCTTTGTTTCGCCGGTTTTTTCATTTAACCAAGAATGGGGAGTGGTTTACCATTCAAAGGCGTAAAAATGATCGCCGATCTCAGTTTACTTTTAATGTTAGTCCCTCTATTAAACAATGGAAAAACAAATTTTTCTGGGTGTCTGCTGATCTCCTTCCATTTCCCCCAATGTCTCGTGACCCTCAAGAGGCCCTGTACGAGATTACTCTCCGCGATTCTGTTGTATTTGTTGCATTTGTTGCATTTGTGTGGTTTTTTGCAGTTATGGGTCTGCTGGATGTAATGAAACTGGATACGAATTCGGATGTAGAGAGTTCATCCCGGCCATTGGGCGATGGGGAGGAAGATGTCGGCAGCAGTTACAAGAAGACTGCTTATGAGGGCGGGGAGTATAACAGTGTGCTACTCGAGGAAGGTGTTGTGCGATGTGATCTTCCTCCCTTGGAGCCTAAAAGGAAATAAGTGTCCCCAAAACCTGCCAAAGGCAAGAAAAAAGCCAAACGTGTCCAGGATGCCGCTAGTTCAAGTGTTGCGAAACGGGTTAGATTTTCGAAAAGGAATTTGGCCGCCAAAGGGGGCTCGGCTTCCCGTTCTTATCAGGAAGTAGAATCTTCCCTTTCCGAAGGTACTCAGTCCAATCCCCAGGATGCATCAAAGGCGTCCGATTATCAGTTTTTGCAACTTCGTGATCCTGAGGAGCCTGTTCAATCCCCTGGCTTGAGGTAGGGTTTGCTGATCAACCTTTTGCTCCTTCCTGGGATCTGGTAAACAAAGATGTGTTTTCCAACCCTGTTGTGGCCTCGAAGGTGATGAAAGAGTTTGTGCCACCCGGGCAAAGGTTGATATCTTCCTCAATGGATGAGGAGGAGATGAGGAACAAGGTTGCTTGTTTATGGGCGGAACTTGGGTCACTGTTGCCGGAGATGAGTCAACGTTGGGTGTCAACCTCTGGTGCCCAGGAGAAGAATAAAACTAAACTTTCAATTATGAACAACAAGATTAGTCAGCTGCAGCGGGATTTTAGTGCGATGGAAAAGGATCGAGAGGAAGAAAGTATCCGCTGTTTGGAAATTGAGAAACTTTATACCGAGAAGGAGATCTTTCTGAACAAATAGATATCTGAGGCGAAGGAGGATTTGGAGCATGGGTTGTCATTGTTGGAGAAAAGCCGGGCATAATTGAAAGAGAAACGCCGGGCATTCGAGAATGAAAAAGAGAGGACCAAGTTATCCCTGGACGAGGCGCTGGCTCGAGCTCAGAGTTTGCAGGGTCAAGTTGCTTCGCTATCTGTTGATCGTGATTGGATATTTAGCCAAGGGTTTGCCCAGGTGGCTAATAGGCTGCACCGTAACTCAGAGTTTCTTAATCCCCTAGCAGCCGTTCAGAAGGCTGCGCATGAGTATGGTATGACCTCGGGGTTGAAATCTGGGTATCGACATGCTGCGGCTGGACATGTGCTGGAAAAATTTCCTAACTATCAGCCTCAAGCCAAAGTGAAACTCCATAATGCTGTGGCTACTTTTGAAGGCATGACATATCCTTTTCTTGAAGCTGTTGCGGGTTGTGTAAAAGAGCCCTTATCTGTGTTGAAAGGTTTTTTGTGTTTGTTGTGTACTAAGATGTTCATATTCGAATGCTTTACTCCTTTGTTGTTTTATCCAGGATTACTACCCGAGGGATATGATGCCGGGGAGCCGATGATGTTTAGTGGTCAGGCAAGCCCTAGTCAATCAACATTTGCCACACCATCCCCGGCAACTGCTGGGGCTTCTAAGTCGGTGATGAAACCACCCCTTTCCCGTGCAGCGTCTGTGGAATCGTCTAAGGCACCTCTGTCTTCTTCCAAGGAAAATTGAAGTGCGCCCCTGCGTGGGTTTTATGATTGCAATAGCTAGTAGTTAACTGTTTAAAACAATATGTTGTGTTTGACACTGTGTTTTGCATGATGGTTTACTTAGTAACGGTACGTATGCTTTTGGAATTTTATTGTTGTATATTTTGTTGATGTGCACAATTTGTCATGGGTAGGACATGGCCGGATCCCAAGGAGCGGAATTGTTTTAGGAGCTCACCCTTTACTTGGGTAAGACAAGGCTGGATCTCAAGAAGCTGAATTGGTTTTAGGAGCTCACCCTTTACTTGGGTAAGACAAGGCTGGATCCCAAGGAGCTGAGTTGTATTAGGAGCTCACCCTTATGCTGAGCCAGTGTAACTGGAACTCAAAACATACATACGTGTAAACCATATTGTATTTTTAGGTAACGTGCGTCAAAGTTATGAAGAACATGCATTCATTGATAAAAGTATCCAGGCTTAGGTTTACAAAAGACAGAGAATACATTTTCTTAGCCTTGTGACGTACTTTCTATTTGAAAGTAAACATAAAACTTGCACAAATTGCTGGCATTCCAATGCCTGGGAATCGCTTTCCCTTGCATGTCTTCGATCTTGTATGACCCTTTCTGGTGGCATTCTCTAACTTTGTATGGTCCCTCCCATTTGGGACCTAATTTTCTTATGTCTTCATGCCTGCTTGCCTCATTTCTTCTAAGGACCAAATCACCTGGCTGAAAACGTTCATTGTGTACCCTACGATTGTAGTATCGAGCCATCTGGTGCTTGTACTTGGCTTCTTTAAGTCTTGTTGCTTCTCTTGTTTCCTCCAACATGTCTAAGTTAAGGAAGATCTCCTTGTCATTCTCTTTTTCTGAGAAAAAGTGCTTCCTTGGGGAGGGTATTCCAATCTCGCTTGGGATCATTGCCTCGCTTAGGAAGGTTAGGCTAAAAGGTGTTTTCCATTGCTGGTCTTCTTTGTTGTGCGTAGCGCCCAAAGGACGCTTGGTAGTTCTTCTAGCCAGTTCTTTCCCGTTCTTCCCAGGCGTGTTTTTAAACCCTCAACGATGCTTTAGTTCATACATTCAACCTGGCCGTTGGTTTGTGGGTGCGCAACTGAGCTGAATATTTGCTTAATTTGCAACTCAGCGCATCAGGATTTGAATGGCTCTTCTGCGAATTGCTTCCCATTGTCGGTAATGACTATTCCCGGCAATCCAAAGCGACAAACAATGACTTCCCAGAAAAAATTGATGACATGTTTTCCTGTTATTGTTACCAAAGGCTTGACTTCTGGCCACTTTGTAAAATAATCGACGGCGACCAACAGGAACTTGACCCCTCCTTTGCTAACCGGGAATGGACCGACAATATCCATCCCCCATTTGTAAAATGGCCAGGCGGACGAAATTGTGACCAGATCATACTTTGGGCTTTTTTGTACCGGGGCATGTAGTTGGCATCCTGCACACTTTCGTATTTCTTCCAAGGTATCTTTATGCATAGTTGGCCAATAGTACCCCATGTTCATCATGTTTGCTACTATTGTTCGAGGGCCGGCGTGTGTGCCACAAATGCCCTCGTGGATTTCTCTGATGAGGTAATTACTATCGGCTGGGCTTAGGCAACGTAAAAGTGATGCTAGGTTTGATTTTCGGAATAGGATGCCATCCACCAATGTGTACTGTGATGCTTTGAGGCGGATGCGTGCTGCCTCATCCTTGTCTTCGGGCAGGAAGTCTGTGGCCAGGAAATCATGGATTGGAGTCATCCAAAAAAGTTTGTCATCTTCGATTGTTTGGATTTCTTGGCCTGTGATAGCACGTTCGTGGATGACCTCGACTAACACCTGTTTGGTTAGGTGGCGAACACAACGGAGGCTAACTTGCTCAACGCATCTGCTTTTTTGTTCTGGCTCCTTACTATCTGACTGACCTGCGCCCATTTGAATTATTTTAAGATGCCTTTTGTTTTTGCCAAATATGCTCTCATTCTATCACCTTTAGCTTCATAACTTCCGTTGATTTGGTTTGCGACTAGCAGAGAATCAACATGTGCCTGGAGCTTAGACACCTTCATGACAACTGCTAACTGTAGGCCGTCTATCAATGCTTCATACTCTGCCTCGTTATTTGTACTCGGAAAATCTAGGCGAATTGCGTACGTGAGTTCAATGCCTTCTGGACTGATCAATATCAATCATACCCCAGAACCCTACAAGGTTGCTAGTCCCCTCGTCAGGACCTTGAGACATTGTGTCTCGAAGAACCTTTGTTTGACTTGAGTGGAGCCCTCCTTCGTCACGGATTTCAGAAAATTCGGGCCCCACGGTGGGCGCCAATGTTCGAGTATCGTTCAAACGGTCTTCTGGCTGGACTTAATCACCGGCTTATCTATTCCTGGCTATCCTGCTAAGAACAGAAAACACCGTTAGCCTTATCACAGGAGGGAGTCTCATGCGATTAGACTCCGGCGTAAGAATAAGTCTCTAGGTCGGGAAGATAAGTTCAGCGAGAGAGAGAGATTAAGCAAAGTGAGTAACAGATGAGAATGAAGCGTGGAAGAACAACCTGGACCTGATATTTATACTAATCTTCTCCTGGGAGCCCGAGCTTCTGGGAACTGAAGCTTTCTTCTTTGGGGGTGATAGCCACATGTTTTTCTGATACCTCCCTTGTGTTCCTTATATATTCCTTTTTTGGTGAAAAGGGTTGACTCGATCATTTCAACACCTTTTCTTCCTTTCTCTCGACTTGACCGCTTTTTCCTTCTATCTTTGGTGTAAAGGCGTTACTCCAGACTTCCTCGAGTATTCCTCTGGTTAATCCGGTTCATCTTGCGATTCCCGGCTATCCGGCTTTCCGGTCTTCTTATCTTACAGAATTGCTTATTTCTTGTATGGGACCAGTATCCCACGTCATCAACATACATGCGTTCAGAAAAAATAGTCAAAATTACTCGTGACCTATCACAAATATGTTTGTTAGTGATATGTTACACGAATGTCCGATGGCTTATCCACATATATTTCTGTCGATAACCATCTATCCCAAAGAATTGTAAACACAAGCATTCGTTGGTGATAATCCTTTGTTTAATAATATTTATCATTACACGGTCTTTGTGTTTTTCTTGTGCGAAAACGTATTAAAAGTTATTAGTTATTACAAAAAGTCTACTTTGTCTAAATGAACCGAGCTCAAGTCTTAATAAGTTTGGAATCGGTTCAACTCGTTTACACCTCTAAACGTAACCCATATTTAATTTATAACAATGTAAACCAAAATTCGTTTCAACTTGTTAAAAAAATGAGTTATGTTTATAATACTTGTTACATTGATATAAATACAAAAATCAAAAAATAAAAATAAAAACTATTCAAGATTATAACGGAATTAAAGAGAAAAATAAGACAAGCAAAATGGTGCAATTTCTATAAAAAATATTATAATATAAAAAGGTTATTAATGTATAAAACAAGAAGATAAACTTTAAATAAAAAATTATTTTATTAAAATATGTTAGAAAATGACACATAACACCATTAGACTATTGGGTATGCGGTGTGACCCAATCACTCCACGTATGCGCCACGTAGGCGCTACATAAGCACTCACCACAACCACTCATCCCACCATTTTGGTGGAAATGCCCCATTACCCACTCACTTCACGTCATCATTCTTTTATATATATACATGTGTGTGTGTCTGTGAGAGAGAGAGAGAAATGTGTGTGTGTATGTCTGTGAGAGAGAGAGAGAGAGAGAGAGAGGAGAGTCACGCCGTTGCTCAACTCACGCCCTTGTTCCCACGCCCCAATCACGCCCCTAGGGGGGTGGTGTGCCACGCCCCTCCAACGCCCACTCATGGGGCATACCGGGTGGTCTTATATTAACTTTAGCCTTTTGATATAGTACAATAATTAAAATGCCCTTTTTTTTATTAAAATATAAATGATGACAAATGACATAATCTTACAACTTTATATTAACATCCGGAGAATTGCCTCAACTGGTAAAGGCTCACCCTCCCAATGTGGAGGTCATGGGTTCAAACCTTGTTGGGAGCAATTTAATGGATATCCAGGTGAAGGAACGAATAAGGGCTTTAATCCCAGGTTCGAACCTAATGGGGGGCGAGGGTTTACGGATTCCATCCGGTTCCCGCGCATCTGGGGGCACACGTGTCTCAGGTCGGAGATCGAGGAATCGATCTTAGCTATCAATCGCCAGGATAACTGAAGGTAGCACGACGAGACAGTTTAACTGCCGTTCAAAAAAAAAAAACATTTTCTTTTTTCGAAAACAACTTTTATATCAATCCGACTTAAATATGGCTATAATCCTTAACCTCATCATGATTCATGAGATATACTTTTTACATCAATGATCAATGGCAACATATATATTGGTTAAATTTTAATAATTGCATATATATTAGTTGATTAATTGTGATTATCCTTTCTCCACGTTCTTCAATATCAAGCATGCGTAAACAATCACCAAAAAAAATAAATAAATAAAAAGTTCAAACATTCAAGTGTCATCAAGTAACTTAAATACCAATTAATATATATATATATATATATATATATATATTAACAAACAACCAAAATGAATAGTACAAATATTTATATTACATTAAAATAGTAATTAATATATATATATATATATATATACTATTTCAATATAATATACATATATGTATATAGGGAAGTGTTCAAATAATAACTCACTCTTAAAGCAATAACCTAGATAACTTTGCCAAGATAAAACTAAATCTTGAATTTTTTAACATCATTGTAACACATTTAGAACACTATGTTCTTTTATGAGTTTGTGAAAATCATCACCGTTTAAGATATATCATCGTTGTAAGTTTTTGATTTACAATACTGTAATTGTTTTAGGCCAAAACTTAACGATGTAAACTTTCAAACGGTGACGCATTTTCGCAAACTCATAAAAGAACATAGTGTTCTAAATGTGTTACAAAGATGTTCAAAAAAAAAATCCAAGATTTGGTTTTATCTTAGCAAAGTTATCTAGGTTATTGCTTTAAGAGTGAGTTATTATTTGATCCCAATCCTATATATATATATTATTAAATAGTATGAATACTATAGTGAAAAAACGTGGTTATTTCTAGGGTTTCAGCGGTGTTTGGAGGAGATAACAGTAATTTATTTGTTCTCATAAAAAATTGACGTTTGTTTAGAGATTTTAGTTTTTTTTAATTTCAGCCAATTGGTTGCCGGTGAAAAGGATTTTGTGAGTAATTTTTCCTATTATTTTTGTAACATATTTTTAATGAGAAATTAGTACAAACGTGATAAAATATTTGATTTTGTTATGTAACTTATGCTTTTGCAAATGATATATAATACACATTATCAGGATTGTATTGTGATAATCCATCGCAACGCACAGCGGGGGAAAACCTAGTTTCAAATTATATAGTAATTGCATTTTTTATAAGAGCATTTAACCATTACATGCATAATATTATTTTTTTAATAACATATTTTTATATTGCTATTCTTAAATTATTTTAAATTAAATTATTGTCAACGATTAAACGATTAAACCTTAACAATAATTAAATTATTTTAAATTATTGTCAACGATAAATTGGCTAGTTACAAGCTTGGTACCCAATGAGACATTGACTCAATGATACCATAGGATTCTTTCAAATAAAAGGCCTTGGATTTAAATTCCTCCCGTAACAAAAAAATGGTATGTGGAGGGTCAGGGGGTTTTCCCAGTAGGGTTTCCTCCTGGGATGGTTGTGATGGCTCATAGCAAGGCCGGCCATGGGGAGGGGCGGGTTGGTCGACCGCCACGGGCCCAACAATTTAGGGTGCTCGAAATTTAAAAAAAATATATATATTACACATACAAAAAATTTATATAAGAAATATATAACATTAATGTTTAAAATGGTGCATGAGCGGTCGGGGAAAGGTAAACCCGAACTCTATCCCAGGCCCAATTTTTGTAGGAGGCACAAAATTTTGATATGTATGTATATATAGAGAATCGGATAATGGTTTATTCGGTTCGGTTTAATTGGTTTTCAATTTTTTCCTTATCCAAAAACCGAACGAATTTGAGATTCGGTTCGGTTTCGGTTAAAACCGAAAAACCGGTTAAAAATCAAATAAACTAGCTAAAATAAAATAAACCGAATTCCATCGAATAAACCGATTAAAAACCAAATAAACCAGTTAAAAACCGATCTGAATAAATTTAATTCAAGCTCATATGTTATTAATAAGATAATAAATTTAAATCTAAATTCAGTTTAATCGGTTAACCAAACAAACCAAATTCAAAAAAATGTGGAACGATAACCGGAAAAAACCAAAATTCGGTGTGAGGAACCAAAACGAAAACCAATTCGAAATTCAGTTCGGTTTTTCCAGTTACGAACACGGTTCGGTTTTTTCAGTTACGAACATGGTTCGGTTTTTTTCAGTTACGAATACAGTTCGTTTTTTTCAATTACGAATACTTTTCGATTTTCGGCTTTCTTGAATTCGCTAGAGTCTTTTTTTCTGTTTCGTCTTGGTCACCTTAATTCTTAGGGCCGCCTCTGAAAGGGCCCATTTTTTCTCTTGCCCCAGGCCCCAGAATAGTTTTTGATTCTCGGGGCCGGTTATGCATGGGAGGTCCAGGTAACTAAACTTTGGTAACATGGCCTAAAAACAGTAGGCTCACACGATTGAGACCTTCACCGTTCAAAAAAAAAGGTTACAAGCTTGGTTTTATAGTAGCATTTAGTATAATATTAATTGGTATTTTTGCATATGGTGTCTTTTTGAAAATAGTCTCATATCTTATAGTCCCATTAGGGCACTAGGAGTCGTCCCGTGTTTCCCCACTTTTTCCCGTTGTCACATCAGTGCCACATCAGCTTTTCTCAGTTTTCTCCACTTTTCCTCAGTTTTCCCCATTTTGCACGGTGTCGTCCCACTTTTCCCCACTTTTCCCCATTTTCAAATCTTTTTTTTAATTAATTATTTAAACAATAAATAATAATAATAATAATAATAATAATAAAATAAAAAAAGATTCATTAAATTTAAAATAAAAAAAAATACAACCAAAAAAAACAGAGAATACAACCTAAAAAATTAAGTTAAAAAACTTAGAAAGGCATTTGTGGACGATACCCGTAGCAGAAGTTTGGTTGATTCGGAGATGGCATTTGTGGACGATTCTTGGGTGTGTTGAACGGGTTCATTTGAGCCGTTTGAACATTTTTTGGTCGTAGTTTTCTAAATTTCTTGCTTGACGACCCACCAAGGGATGAACCTCCTTCCATTTCACTTGAAAATTTTATAAATTTAGTGTATAGATTGTAGAAAATGAGAGAAAAGTGTGAGATTTGTGATTGTTTAGAGTTGTTTAAATAGGAAAAAAATTGGATTTTTTTTTAAAAAAACCTCCAACGGTCGAGCCCCCCCCCCCCCCCCCCCAACGGTTACCCCTTCTTCCCAGCTCGGCTTCAATCGATGAGGGGTTCCCGATTCACCCCACCCCACCCCACTTCCGGGGGGGGCGGTGTTCCCACTTTTCCCCAATCCGGCAAGAGCCTCCCCGGCTCCTTTCCGATGCCCACTCCGTGTGGCCTTAGTCCATTAATAATTTAATATATATTAAAATTCGCATTCATCTCACTTTTCAAATCCAAATCTTTAGTAAGATTTTACTAAAAATTTTGCACGTGTGTTTAGCATAATATCAATTGGCGGGATAGAAACAAATTTTTTTATATTTTTTTCAAATTCCAAAATGACTAATTACAATCATTTTAATTTTTAAGTGTTTATGGGTGGCCTTGGTGGTGTTTCCAACTATGCATATTTTAATTCTAAGACAGATTCAAGTCGAAGCTATCATCATTTTATTAAAGACGATTAATTTTTATTTTATATTTATATATTTTTCTTTTCTGTAGAGGGATTTATCCCGGAAAATTTGCCCAAGAAATTTAAGATCATTAAAGTTTAGGGGAAAAAACCTACTAAGCTAGTCTTTAACATCTTAATTATGAAAAAAAATATAGGGTTATTAGATTTAAACACTACCAACTTTAACATGTTGGCCGAAAATACTCTTAACTGAAAAAATGTTTAGTAACACTCCAACTTTCAACATAGTTTCCATTATGCTACTGCACGTTATCAAAAAAGTGTCAAATGAAGTGCTAATGAAAAATGTGTAAAAAGCTAGGAATGTCACTAAAGATTTTCTTAGTTGGGAGTATTGTCGGCCAACAGGTTAAAGGTTAAAGTATTTAAATCCAATAATCCAAACTTATATCAGGCACACTATACATGCAAATTGAAAGGCCTCACTCACACAATACCGAATATCTGAAAAATGAGATATCGAATATCATACCAAATCTATCAATACGTTACCAGTATGATATTGATTTAGTAACGACACCAAAAGGTACTCATATCGAGTTCATGAAAAAGTGGAGAGAGGATATTAACAAACTGCTCTTTTGATTGTTTGAAACAAAAAAAAATACCTATATAAACACACTCGACACACAACAAAAAATATTTACACTCTCTTAAATATTTCTAACTTTATAAAAATTTCTACCCTCATTTCTTCATAAACCTTCTACACACTATGGACCCAAACAACACGTTTTTTAACCCGTTTATGAATTTTTATCGTCCTCAAGGAGATATAAACAACCCGAACTCATTTCTAACGTTTTCAAATTGGTACCTACAAATCGTTTTTCAATCAAAATTCACCCACTTTTGAAAACATTTCCGAAACCCAATCGGAACCCGACGTTGAGGTGGTTCCGGAATCACAAGCCGACCCTCAACACGAATGAGCCCTTATTTGCGTTCGTTCGTTAAACTTTTAACTTGTTTACGAATGATTCACGAACAATAACCGAACGAAAATTCTTGTTCGTGTTCGTTCATTAAGGAACTTAGCTTGTTCACAAACGCTAACGAACACATATTATTTAAACAATGAAATCAACATTCTTAATCTCAAGCATTGGAAATAATCATTTATAAATATATAAATTAAAGAGTTATTGTATTTAAATACTTTCAACTTTAAGCTGTTGGCCGATAATACTCTCAATTGAGAATATGTTTGATGGCACTCCCAACTTTCAACATATTTTCCATTAGCACTCAATTTGGAACTATTTTGATGACGTGTAATAGCATAATGGAGTGCCACCAGAAACTATGTTGAAAGTTGAAAGTGTTACGAAACATTTCCTCAGTTGTGAGTATTGCCGGCCAAGAGGTTAAAGTTGAAAGTATTTGAATCCAATAACCCTAAATTAAAATATTATAGTATGAAACTAACAATAATTTATATATTATGGTATTAAACCAAAAATATAAAATTAAAAATATAGAACACATTTAATGAATAAATATAATAAATGAATTTAACCGAACAAAAATGAACGTAAACGAACATGTTACCGAACGTTCACGAACACAAATGAAAGAAGACGACCTTTGTTCATGTTCGTTCTTTTAACTAAACGAACGGAATTTCTTGTTCGTGCTCGTTCATTTATTAAACGAACGAACATAAACGAACTTCCCGCCGAACGGTTCATGAATTGTTCGCTGAACGTTCGGCTCGTTTACAGCCTTACCTACATTGATAGATCTGAAGATCCGTTTGTTGGTAATAACCAAACGAATACGGAATTTTGGAAACGTGTTAGAGCCCATTTTTTTCAGCAATGATTCGTGTCCCCTACCGGACGAACGACATAATTTCCGGAAAATTGCGCGACTTACAACATAAAGTCGCGAAATTTAACGGAATATGGATTCAACACCACAACAACCGAAAAAGAGGTGAGAATGACGAAACGGTCATCAACGAAGCGTTGATGACCTATGCTAGAGAAAGCAGGTCATTTTCTCATATCGCGGTCTGGCAGGTTATGAGAAAATCAACAATGACATCCTGTCCTGAAGTTACAAAGTTCGAAAAGGACGAAGACGTCATCGTCTAGAAAATACAAGACTACTCAATCCGACTCCACCGGTCGATGTTTCCTTAACTTAAATGAGTCGGATGAGGAAGTCGAGATGGATATGCCCCCATCCTCTCCTCAACGTCCGTCCGGTCGAAACAATAAGGGAAAACGACCACAAGCCTCGTCTTCAACCGATTACAAAGACACGTTGGAGACCATCTCTGAGGTACAAAAATATGTCGACTTACAGGAGAAAAAACAATACAACAATAAAATGAAATTGTTGTGGACTCCAACAGATCACTTAACCAGTCGTGCTCGTGAAATGGCCGAGAAGACGAAGGAGCGGATTATAAAAAGATATAATATGGATTGATTTTTTTATGTATTTTTTTTAATTTTATTTTGTAATTAAAATTTTTTTTTTAATAATATTATGCCTTTTTTAATATAATTTATAATTAAAAAAATAAAAATCAAATAATAAAATATTGAATAAAGGTGATGATGACGTGGAGTGATAGGGGAGTGATGAGATAGTGATGATAACACATATAATGATAATGTGGAGTGATAAAGGGAAGATGGTGTTGGATTATTATGTGACACCTACGTGACGCCTGCATGAATTGATGAGGGCTCGATAACCACACATGGTCTTATCTTCGCTACATCCCAAGATCCATTAACATATGAGACCGGCCACTTGTGCTGACAGGGTGTTTTCCCACCACTTTGAGGTTGTGGTTCCACTATACATACATCCTAACTGTCTACCAAGAGGTCAAACTCCAAATATATACGCTAACTAGGCATGCCAATAGCGAGTGACTACAATCAATCTTCTAAAAGCATTAAACCAAAATAATCTATCAAAATGAAGCCAAATCTTATATCATTGTAGTATATTTACAACATTTTCTTCTTTTATGAGTTTGCGAAAATTCATCTCCGTTTGAGACGTAAAATCGTTGTAAGTTTTTCGCTAACAGCACTGTAACTATTACAACGATGTTATGTCTCAAACGGTGATGGATTTTCGCAAACTCATAAAAAAAGAAAATGTTGTATATGTCTTACAATAATGTTCAAAAAAAATTCCAAGATTTGGTTTCATCTTATCAAAGTTATCCGGGTTAATGTTTTAAGAGTGAGTTATTATTTATTCACAATCCTATTATTTATTTTTTTATCAATCTATTGTTGTGTGTGGCCACAAAAGATTAAAGACACACTTCTATCTCAATCATGCAATATTGTTTTCGTCAACGACCTTGTGACAACCACATCAATCATGATATTGGAGGACTACTTTTATGAATTATGCCCATGCAGCATGTTCGAGTGAGCTTAATTACCTTTAAAGAGTCAACTTAGTACATACAATGACTGATAATGTAATTTATGTTTTTATATGTACGTTTTAAATTTATAGAAGTAGATATAAAAATTTTCAGTAGGCTTGAGTGGCGTCAGCATATATTGTAAGATCCAATGTAGATCTAACGTTTAATTCACTCGTGAGATCCAAGCGATCCAAGGTGACCATCATGGATCCTCTATTCTCGAAACCAAGAGTGAAATACTTACAAAATACATGGATCATTTTGGTACTATCTCATTACTATTATTTTCTTTCATCTTTCCTTTCATATATTTATATTAAAAAAATATTTATCGTTTGTCTCTTCTATTAACTAACTAGGTTAGTAACCATGTAACACACGGATTGATATAAAGTTAATATGCAATCCACACAAATAATTAATAAAATAATACAATTACAATTGACAAAAAACATTATTAATTCAACTATTTTACCTAGTTTTTTCCATAATTGTTATCATATATCTATAGACTATAGTTTTGCATGATATAATAAAAGAGAAATGGTAATCAATCAGGATAAATTTAAGAAAAAACAAACCATTATTTTTTTATTATTTCCTTATTAACGTATATATTATTGTATTTTTTATATGTACTTTAAAAGATTGCAAAATTAATGAATAAATTTAGGTAAACACGAATGTTGAAGATTTAAAATTAAAACAGTAGTATCTATTCATTTACTAAATAGTTTCCCTTATATCTATACTCTCTGATAAAAGAGTAAATTTTCGTCACTTGTTACCTCCTTACAACACTATTAACACTTGTCACCTCCTAACACCAATAGTGACACTTGTCAATTCCTTATTATTCCACTTAATTTCCTCTCCAATTAAACAACTATCTTCTTTCTTATTAAATAATTATAATAACAACAACTAATATAATATTTATCTTTTTATTATAAAACACACTTAAATTTTTTTTTATAAAATACGAAATTTTCAAAAACCAAAATTTTTTAAAGTGGGAAGTATTTTATATTCAAAAAAACAAAATTTATGTAAAAAATATGTTATCTTAAAAAATATTTTTTTAAAATAAAATATACTATTAAAGAAGTTTTTAAACAATAATAAATATTGAAAAGTTTTTAAGATAACATATTTTATTTTAAAAAATTTCTACTCTATTTAAAGTTATTTTATTAAAAGATAATCATTTTAGACAAACTATTTTATTCAAAACACATTTTATTAGATATTATTTATTATTGTGAATTCTTAAATAACATTTCATTTATCAAAATATTAGATCAATTTTAAAGTTAATTACACGGATGGTCCCTGTGGTTTACCCATATTGCACGGATGGTCCCTAACTTTGAGAAATTACACCGGTGGCCAGAAAGTTTGCAAAAATGTAACACGGGTGGTCCCTGGAGTGGATGTCTGTTAAATTTTTCTGTTAAATGTGTATAAATGACTAAAATACCCCTTATAATTAAAAAACAAAACAAATAAATGTGTAGATTTACACCACCACATCGATCTCCATTGTTTCCGGTGAGTACACCACCACAGCCACCACTTCGGACCATCTCTCCTCCCTTCCAGCCACATCGACGGCAGCCGGAGTGGCCGCTAAGAACCACCATGACGTTAGCGAACAAAGGCATCAGTCGATGTGGCTGGAAGGGAGGAGAGATGGTCCGAAGTGGTTGCTGTGGTGGTGTACTCACCGGAAACAATGGAGGTCGATGTGGTGGTGTAAATCTACACATTTATTTTTTTTGTTTTTTAATTATAAGGGGTATTTTAGTCATTTCATACACATTTAGCAGAAAAATTTAACAGACATCCACTCCAGGGACCACCCGTGTTACATTTTTGCAAACTTTCTGGCCACCGGTGTAATTTCTCAAAGTTAGGGACCATCCGTGCAATATGGGTAAACCACAGGGACCATCCGTGTAATTAACTCAAAATATTAATAATCATTTACCATAGTTATCGAGTATTATTTTAGCAAATCTTATTCCTTTATCATTTCTAAGTAAAACATTTTGCTTAGTCTTGAATTCTAAGTTATATTCAAACAACATAGGATTATTGAGGAGTGTGAATTCATAAGAACAAGTCACAAGCATTCTTTGGAATTAACCAAGCAAACATGTGAGTTTCTCATATCCCTTTTTACATTTTGTAATGTTTTGGGATGTTACACATGTCTTATAAACAAACAATAATTTTTGATACAAATTCATTTTTAAATGCAAAAGCCTTAGTTCTAGATTGAATAGGTTTGAATGTCATATGTGTTATACTTGTTGCAAACATTTGATTAGGATAGAAGACGTTTCATACATAAACATAAACATACACTAGTAGCTTGGAATGGTTAGATACCTTCCACACTTAGACTTAGGTCTTTGTGTAAATAAGTGAAAGTGTGCATCATTGCAAACTTGTGAATTACATGTTTAAATCTATGACCTAGCTAGTCTAGATTTGAACATTGTAATGGCACTTGTTTGAAGACATTGGTTGAAGACATAAACATTGTGTGACTTGTAAACATGGGTGCTTTGAATCTATTTCATTATGGAGCATTTGGTTTAGCATCTTTTAATATATATATATATATAAATCTATGAGTTCTCACCAACTATGCAAATAGTTGATCAAACTCTATTTTACATGTGTAACAGGTAAAGCTTTGGATGAAGATCATATAGGAACTTGAGACCTAGTTTAAACATTAAACAAAGTTATTGTATTTGAATTCATGTTGTAATGTTTGGTTGATTGTATTGAATTATTTTGTAATGAATGCTTTGGCTTTAAATGAGGATGTTTAAATATGAAACTTACAAGTAGCACCATGAGCTTTTGGACAATTTCAAATCATGCCCCGACGTGTTCCGCCGTCGGTCGGGGTGTGACAGAATGGTATCATAGCCAGGTTTATAGGGAATTAGGTTATTAGAAATGGTGACCTAGTCTATAACTAAGCTAACCCCAAATATGAGTTATCTCATGTTATACATTCTATACTTATGTGTTTATGTGCTACATGTTAAACTTTACAATATGTGCTACCTATTTTATTATATGTTATATCTTGTTACCATAGAGGATGACTTAGCTTATAAATGACATATGACATTCATAGTTAAGTATACCATAGAGGAATGACTTAGATTATAACAATCATATGTTTCTTATAGTTTAGTTATACCATAGAGGAATACCTTAGATTACTATAAGGTTTATATCATATACTATTCTTTTGTTTAAGAATACCTTAAAAATTATCTAAGTTAATTCTTATCACATATTCACAAACACGCGACAACTCTTTAGATGTTAGGGATTCAAATCATTAGGCTAAATGCCTAATCAAATCTTCAATGATTATTCAATACATATATGTTTATATGTATTTACTCAAATTGATTTTTATAATCCCGTTAGAATTCAGTTTGTAAGTGGACATGTAGTGACTGGAAGAGTGAAATACCAGTAGTTAGGATTCCTGTCTAGGAAAAATATTCGTATAAATCCCTGTGTACTGTGAGACCAGTTATCTTTCCTGGGGATTCCTAATGAGAGTATTTTCACTTATAGGCCAAAGCATGTCTCACCAAACACTTTATAAACTATATAATTCTAATATGTCAAAGGTGTTCAATTTTGAATACAATTCCTTACGGTTTTAAATAAGTTCCAATGATTTATTATGTGTTATTTTATTCCATGACATTTTTATCTAAGAATAGTAATGTTATTACTATATCTAAAGTATTAACTATGTCACAATGTCAATGTACTCCTTAAATCCGGTTTCGGGTATGTGGTCACGGTTTTGAATCCGGCTAATTCGGGTTTTGTTTTTCTTTCATTTTTATTCTTTTAACTTTTATTTTTTTTAATCAAATAAACTCCAAAAATTCTAAAAAAATTCTTAAAATTCAAAAATAACTTTTTACAATTTCTAGAAAAATATGAGAATTTTTCAGATTATATTTCTATTATTTTATTATTCAAATTGTATATAAATAGTTTTAAATACATTAAAAATACTAAAACCCCTTTAAAAATTCTGAAAAATTTACAGAAATTATTTTTAATGATTATAAATATTCTGTAAAATTTTGAGGAATGATTGGACTCTACTGGTATAAAACTGATATTTAAAGTTTTAAAATAAACCTTAAAAGAAAAGGAATATTTAAATAATAATAATAATAATAAAAAGATTATTTAAAATAAACCTTAAAAGAAAAATATTAATTAAATAAATATATGGGTGTATATAATAATATAATTTAAAATGTTTATATATATATATATATATAGGGCTTGAATCCTTTGAAAACCCGATCTTAAAGAGAAAACCCTTAAACCCTACGTGGACCATTAGATCAAAGTTATTTTAGATTTTAATTAACTAAACAGAAAAAACATGTGGTCCACAATTAAAGGTGAATATTTTATTGGGGTTTTAAGAGTAAATTTACTCTTTTACCCTTTAAGGGGTATAATTGACTTTGTCTTTTCTCTCCTCTCTCCTTTCCCCTCTCTCCTCTCTCCTTTCCCCTCTCTCCTATATATATATAATTTATATATTTGATTTTCCAGAATACTACACATGTGTAGTGTTTTATTTTTTGGTTAAAAAATTATTTTTTTAGATATTATAACTACAAAAATGTATAAATTGTCATACAAAAAAGTCATATTTTTTTTAAAAAACAAAAAGTATGCGCATTATAGGTATTGCTTGACAAGGTGTACTTTATGCACTAAAACTTGTACAATTTTTATACTACACATGTGTATTTTTTTAGATTTTATAAGTGTTGCTTGACAAGGTGTACTTTAGGTAGCAAAATTTGTACATTTTTAATACTACACATGTGTAGTTTTCAGATATTGTAGATGTTTGCTTGACGAAGTATACTTTACGCAGTAAAACTTGTACATATTTATTACTACACATGTGTAGTTTTTCAGATCTTATAGTAGTGCTTAGACCAAGTGTATTGTCTGTTGTAAAATTTGTACATTTTTATTCTACACATGTGTAGTGTGGTTTTGGTAATTTTGATATTTTGTATAAAATTACACATGTGTAATGTATGTTTTATGTGTAAAATACACATGTTTAATGTTTTTATTATGGTTGAAAATATGGTTAATACACATGTGCATATTTTTTGTTTTTTAAAAAAATATGACTTTTTTTGTATGAAATATACATTTTTGTAGTTGTAATATTTTAAAAAATATTTTTTAACCAAAAAATAAAATACTACACATGTGTAGTATTCTGGAAAATCAAATATATAAATTATATATATAAAGAGAGAATAGATGAGAGAGGAGAGAGGAGAAAGGTAAATATTTTATGAGTAGGTGAATAAAATAAAATATTTATATGGAGGGAGTGTGAGAAAAATATCATTATACCCTTTATATTTAATTAATTCAAATATAAAATAAGTTTGATCTAAGGGTTGAGATTGAGTTTAAGGGTTTTCTCTTTAAGATCGGGTTTTCAATTCATTTGATTCAAATCTTATATATATATATATATATATATATATATATATATATCTCGCTAATTTTAAATGTCATATTCTTGATTTAACTAATGTTTATACTAAGTTTTAATAATACCTAATTAGAAATTGTTAGATGTAATTAGATGTAAATATACGTATATAATTATGAATTATGAATTAAAAATAAAAAAAATTCATAACTTTTGTTTATGAAAATTTTAACACAATTTATTTACAAAAACCCTAATGGTTACACCTAAAAGGTCTAAAAAGGATTTATAAAATCTCTCAAACGGACTCAAACGAACTCCGATTGAACTCATTTCGATGGCATTGGAACCGTCTCATCTAACCCTACAATATTTGCTTTTTGGTTTTACCTTTAACAACTAGTTTTAAAGTTTGGAATTTAGAGTGTGTTTTTTTAGCTTTTAAGTTTTATCTTTAAGTTTTGAGTTTGTTTTTATAATTTTGGTTTTATGACTAGGGTTTATTGTTCAAAAATAATTGTATATAGCTAAAGGACTAACCTTCCATGTGGTTTAAATATGTACCCCTAATTATCAGGGATTAGTCTTGTAATTATCATTGGGTATTTATATACCTCTAATTGTAATACTAATAAAAATCAATACATTTTACACACAATTAACGGTTTATTGTGGTATCAGAGGCGTCAAGGATCTATTACCCATAGTAGTCACCAAACAACTAGTTGCTCGTCACCTTGTCGTTGTACAATCAACCGACGTCGTTTGACATCATCATCTGATGAATTATAGGCCATCATCACTTAATCACCACCACATCATTCGCCATCTCCTTGTTTGCCACCATCTCCAACAAACTCAACATCATCGATCATCACCATCTCATCGTCTCAGTGACATCATTAATTATTCCACCACATCACTATCACTATCTCGATCACGATCACGATCTTATTTGCCATTGCTAACTATCACCTTCGTTGATCAAATGTTCTACAAACCATAGTTGAAAGCTCTACAAACAGTCGTTGTCGATCGAAAGTTATGCAAACCCTAGCTTAATTAATCGTGCATTCCATACCATAATAAAGTATGCTGAATTTGAATTTCATTTTGTGAGAAAAAAGATTGATTAATGAAATCTTCTTGTACAATTCATTTCAACAAATGAACAGCTTGCAGATGTCTTCACAATACAATTGTAACACAGAGATTTATATTCATATGATTCAAGCTATAAGTCGATCCATGTCCTTTGCTTGTAAGGGTATAGTTAAGACAATTATATAAATAGCAATAGTTAGAGATTAGTCTTGTGATTATCATTGGGTATTTATATACCCCTAATTATAATTCTAACCAATAATTTACACAATTCCATTTTACACTCACTTAAAGAATTATTGAACAAAATTTTTACATTGTCAACAAGCCAACAAGGATTAAAAAAATCATATATGCATAATGATCTCTCTTTTTATGAGTTAAAATGATATATGAATCAATTAATAAGACTCGTTGCGTCAACTTAATGTGTTGAATAGCAAGTTTAGTGTTGTATCATTATAATTTTCACCTCAAATACGTGAAGAAAACAAATACTACCTAAGACAATGCCATTTATGTCTGATATTTCATTAATTATTTAATTTAAAATACACTAGTCGATGTTACACAATTGAAAGTTAATTTGCAAGTAATAGGCCCGTATGCCAATATGTTTAGCTTGAATTGATGTTAATAAAGACAAGTACACTAATAGATATCATTACAACATAACTTATCAATCACCGTACTTTTTTAACGATAATCTAACAAATCATATTATTACATTATTGTCTATTGCAGTGGTGCAAGACTTAAAAACTCATAAGAAAATATGTAATCATGCATATACATACATAAATATATTGTTAGATTACAGCTATTTTAATAAAAGTTTTTAATTAGTTTCTAACATATCTATAAAACTTTTTTTTATCATTATCTCGTCCAAGTGCAAATATGCAATGAGGACGTAATGGGTCCAACTTCAAGGTTATGCATATTATAATGGCATGTTTTGACCCTTAATCACCTAGTGCTTATAGTTGGCAACTTGGCATTATTGCTTATCCCAGATAGGTATTTTGGTTCAAGAAAAGCATATAAAGTCAAACCCATCATCATTTTGATGTATCTATAGTCCCTTTCTTTGACCAATAAAATCCACCACCTCTAACTTTACTTGAATTTTTTTTCTTTAACATACATGTTAGTGGAAAAGTTATTTACTAACATATGTGATTTGAAAAATATTTAATAAAATAAGTGTTTTTTATTTATTTTTTTTATTTTCAACTTTAATGTTTTTTACCAAAATTACTTATCAAAATGGATGATTTATTTCATTATCTTTTGTAAGCCCTAAAACCCACACACGCATGACACGTGTATTAAAACAAAAATTCAAATTAGGTTCCAGATTTTTCAACTTTAAACCACATACTAACTTGTTTATCTCAAAACATCAACATTAAACCAAGTAAAAGTTTAAGTATGTGATTTTCAAAAGACGCCATTACTACATAAACACGTATACAAAATAATGGTTTTAGTCCATCAAGTGTGTTCGATAACGAGTCCATAAAGATATCCGATCAAGTCCGCTTTCATCTTTTATTTTCACCTACAAAACACCATATTTAAGTCACCATTAGTTCGTTAGAACTAAGTAAACACCCTCATATCTTCCCCAAGCTCAAACAACCCTTATGGTGAAATATGACAACAAACCAGGGTCAAAAAGTCATTTTTCAGCATTTTGGGCGCACTGATAGGCGCACTACAGAACATTTTGGACGCACTGGGTGCTTGCCAGGAGCACTGAGCGCCTGCCAGGAGCACTGAGCGCCTGCCAGGAGCACTAGGCGCCCAGCTACAGCTCAAACTCGTTTTTTTGCACTTTTTGACACCCGAAACCTCCCCCGATCGTTTCCAACCATTCCTTTACTCCAAATGCATCCCAAAACACCATAACAACATAATAATCAAGTCCCAAACATACTTTGGTGACTTAACAAAACACAACCACAAAACGAATTACTAACGGGTCGTTTTCACCCAAAACACAAAAGAAATCTTTTACACCAAGCTTTCTCAAGTTGAACAATCACACCACTTGTGATTTATCCAACTTGAATTCACCAATTTAGGACCTTCACACACCTTGTGAATAATCCAAATTCATGATCACACCACTTGTGATTCATAACACCAATTCAACTAAATTTCAATTATAAGTCCACACACCTTGTGAACTTATTTCCATACATTCATCACACATACAAATAGACACCAAATCCAATCATAATGAACGATTAAACACCAAATCAACAATAAATTAAGCAATACCCCACCTATTGCGTATTATTGTCAAACAACAAGTAATCTATCACCAAATTACCAATTCACCAAAAGTCAAATCTTCCACTTTAAGCATTCATATATGCCTAACACCTTTGCATATATTAAGTAGAAGGGTTGGATGACTTACCTTGTTTTAACGTGCTATCCTCTATAACAAAATCCTTCCCGGGTCGTTTGGTGCCACTCACACCTTCACTATCAATTCATATTATCACAACTATAGGTTTAATATAAAGTTTGACTACTACTATTCAAAATACAAACATACACCCCAATGTCACCATTTTAAATCTAATTTACTTCCAATTGACCCTTAATCATATCAACTCACCCTTGTTGATATAATGCATACACAAAATTCATATCACCATTAGTTTTAACTAATTTTAAGTTAAATGCCTTTCTTGGCATTTCATCAAACACCTTTTGTGCAGGATTTTATCCTACACATTTCAATCTCATTCAAACCACATAAATTTCCCACATGTTTGTTGCTATTCTTACATGATCAATGATCATCCAAATTCACCAATGTACAAAAATAAATAACTTGTGAGATCACCAACCCTACCATAGTCAAAGACTATCTCTAACCCCCTTCTAGTTCATAAACTCATGAACCATAATAACCCCATATTTCACTCTTCACCAAAATGCAAGAAGATGAATAAAATGTGGTTTCTTGGATGATTGTTATGATCATTGACAACGTCTATCACCATACAAACATCAAATTTTAGATTTTTACCCATCAACCCACACCCCCAATGGTGACCCACGAAAACCCCATCAAGAACACCCAAAAATCATACCTAAATGTTGTTAAATGCAAGGGGAACTCCAATTTATACTTGCATTTAGAATCAGATCAACATTCAACCTTCAATTTGATCAAAAGTTGGAGTTTTTGAGTTTTGCTCCTTGTTTCCTCCTGATGTACGTCGACCCCCAACCCCAATTTAGTCTTGGACTAAATTTTTGACCAACTTGTCATACTTAACCCCCTTTTAATTTAAGTTTCATAGTTGGCAAATTCAGTCCCTCAAGTTCTAGTTTAATCTAACTAGTTATAACTAACCAAATTAAGTTAGTAAACACCCAACATATTATTGTAATTTAAGAATTACTCTTAAACACCCTCCAATTAGTTTTAATTTACAAATATTAATAAAACACCCATCAAGTAAAGTAAAAACATAATTTATACTCCAATTACATTTTACTTATAATAATTCCCCAAAATGGGTTGTTACATTTTTGAAAAGCGCATGTCACTTTGTGGTGGCTTTTTAACTTTTTATCGTATTAAATAAATGAGTCGAATCCTTGAACCTAGTTATGTGACTACTATGTGCTATTTGACTACTATGTGACTACTATGTTCTATTTGACTAGTTATGTGATAAGTCGAATTCTTGAACCTAGTTTAGGGTGCCTTGATATTTACACACTAGACTAAGTATTCAAAACTTCTCGACCCCATTCTTACGTCTTGCACGAGGATCGTCACTACGAAGAATGCTCTTAGACCTTCGAGTCTAATTAAAATTTTGAAACCCGTCAATAGTCTTTAGGTTCATATTAGTGAATAGGAAACACATACAATCTGGAAGGGGGAATACATGTACTTTGGGGAGTTCTGTTTAGGAAAGCATTCGTATAAATCCAAATCTACTGATGAACCAGTTATGCTTTCCTAGGAACACTTGGAGTGAGTATGAACCTATAGGATAAAGTATGCATTTCTGAAAATTAATTGAACTTAGACACATTGATATGTCAAAAGGGTTCCTCTAGAAATGCATCCAAGTATTGTTTTATGATTGAACTTTCATTTGAACTCTCCAATTCCAGCTTGAACCTTCTATGTATTATTTAATATGGTTCAGTTTTTTGACCCTTTTCCTTTGAACTTTTGGATAACGTGATTAACGTTTTCTTCTTATAGCTATCACACTAGAACAACAAATATTAGGACTTAGAGACATTATGCTTATGATTTATGATATATACATATATCATTTTAATCTAAAGTTATATAATGTCTCACAGCATTTATTTTCATATTAAGATCATACGACTATAGGATTCTAAGATATTTAACTTATGATGGGTGATATTTATTATCATCTTAATCTAAAGTTCTCAAATATCTTATCTTATACATTCACACGACTATATAGCAAATCAAGAGCTTATGACATTAGGCTTATGAGTCATCATATTTATCTGTCATATTAAGTGTCATAATGATAAATTACAATGATCACAAACACAAGATTTCATTACAAAATGCAAATTCTGGAATCACGATACTCCTACTATTTTGAACTAGTCATGTTTGAGTATTATGTGATGGACTTGTAATAACCGGTAGGTTAAAGCTTGTTACACCAAACGTCATATAGATACGAAGACTTTTATTACTTTCTTACAAAAGTCAAATGTGCCGATTACACTTTTAGAAAACAAAATTCTTCAACATATTCGGTTAAAGATTTGTTATACAAACCGTCTTGTATACTACAACATAGACTAGACTAGTTTGCATTCGATATCAATTCAATTGTGTACAACATTCATAAAGTAGTGTAAACATGAAAGGCAAATTTTTGTTACGGGTGCGCACGGAACGAGAATTTGCAGTACATGTGAATCCTACAAATACAAAACAAGGGACACTATTGTAGTAATCTTTGAAGGTAAACTCAAACAAAACCAAACATATTGACCTAAACTCAAAACATTTTCATTAGAAAGGTTGTGTTGCATTGGTAGGTGATTGGTATGCTTTCAAAGTAGTGTTGGTGTGGTAGGTTAGCTGTGGTATACCCTATACATAAGCACCAACAGTACATTGGAAGTAGAACCGAAAGCTTGACCAATGCTAGGATTCTCTTAAAGCAAGGATTTACCAACAAATAGGTTAAGAGTTAGACAAAGTTATTAGTTGAATCAATCGGTGTGTATGTTTTACACCAAACAAATCAACGGTCATAGTAAATATTTTCATATCGAGACAATTAGACTATTGTTATTGTCGCGATGAAAACAAGAAAGACGAACACGTAATCTGTTAATCTTTAGTTGGAGATCTTTCAAACATCAAACTTTAAATTTAATGTAAACCTATGATGCTAATTCTTCGATAGTATTTCGTAACTAGGAGTTGAAATCTAATGTCGTTCTATTACCTAACCCACAAATTCCCACATCACAAGTTGTGATTTTATACTTGGCTGCTTGCACGAGCTGAATTCCCAAACCCATTTATATATGGTATAAGGAAAGTGGAAGGCTGTATCATTTGAAATCCTTTCAATTGATCACAAACATTGAAACATTCACACTAAGAATCAAAACCTATTTTTCGGTCACCCTCACTCTCTACTATATAATTCGAGACACCAAATGAATACAAATCCTAATTAATTGAAATAATGCCTTTAGTAGAATAGAAAATAACCATGGGATCTGACTTGGGGAAAACTATCAAATATTGACAATGTGGTGGCTTGGTGGCTTGGTTCGCCCTACATATACCCTATACATAAACATTGTCAATAAGCGATACAATACTCTAGTCATAAATCAGTAGAAAACAATAAGTAAACTAACTAAAGTAGGGGAGAGTGTCTTGTTCTCATCATTCTTTTAGGTTTACTTCATTCAACCAATATAAATCGTAATAAGCATTCATCAAAAAATTGCAATACAATTTTCAACGTTTATAACAAAATACTTGAAATCATGATTCTCGTAAAACAATACCTCTAAGAATGCTCTTGAACGAGACATTAACATTCCCAACATAGAGTTATATTTTTACTCAAGAAGCAATGAACATTATGAAACAATATTGACCTAACTTAATCGAAATTGATTCTATATTCTTTGACAATTCTTTATTACGAGAATGTGTCAAATCGTAGTCCATGTTAATATTTGGGCTCCTTGAAAACAACACCTAGCCTCGTAACGTAACATAACATGTTATCATAATGAGACTTACAAGTTTCATTATATTTTTCATCTCGCAATACGAAAACCATTATGAAAAAGGACACTAACTTCTATGGATTTTCATATCAAATAACTTAATCAAAGCCGGATAACTATCATCAAGTTTCGCTAATAATCTAAACAAAGATCGAGTTCACTTGGGAACGCGAAGACCAAATGAAGTTGAAGTATCCACTTTTGTTTTCTACAGTTTCTTCTTAATTTCGAGACGAAATTCCTAAAAGTAAGGGAGACTGTAACATTTTGAGAATTTATATAATATTAAAGTTATTTATGAGAATTCATAAATTTCGTTCTTCTTAGAAATTCGAAATTTTGTGTATAATTATTAAGTTAAAAAAAAGTATATGAAGAAAATTTGTAAATAATAATAATATTTATAACAACTTGATATAGCAACAATAATAGAATAACAAGTTCAAGTTTTAAAGATATATAAAGTAAAGTTTTATAATATATATATATACACACACATAATTAAAATAATAATAATAACAATAACAACAATTATAAACGTGTGTGTGTATATATATATAACAATAAATAAATAAATAAAACATTTATAGATACTTTAAATACAATTTTTATGCAAATTATTAACTATTGTAACTTGTTTATATAAAGTAAGGGTTAATTTTGACAAAAAGAAAAACTAGATTTTTAAAACAAAAACATGAGGGACTAGTTTTGCCAGAATCCCAAAGAAGGTTTCTCCTCCTACCCATTCTTCCCCAAACCGTCGACCATGGATAGCAGGTTCAGATCCATCGAACTGATTCAGCATCATTCACGAATAAATCCCATAAATTTCGAAGCTTTATTATTAACAAGGAGTAGAGGATTGATATCTATCACCAAATCCGTCGAATTAAATTTCAAAATCCTACAAAATCGTTCCTAAACTTCGGTATTCGACCGTGTATCCAAATCTTAAAACATGCAAAAAAACTTAATTAAATGAACTTATACATTCTTCCGAACCTCACGAACGTTTCTGTGCACACAAATAACATCACAAAACCTCTAGATCTCGAATCGAAGGGCTACCAGTCGTCGTTCTTGAGCCTCCATACGAAACCCACTGATTCGTATTCAAAGGTACACGTTCTATATACCATTCAACTCGTTTTTAGATCCATAACAAAAGCCCTATGGTTAACAAGCCTATGAGGACCTTGTTCGATCGAATTGGATGTGATTAAGGTTAGGGTTCTTCTCGGTTTAAATTTGAATTGGGGACGAAAACAAACTAGTGCGTAAAGCTATTTAAATTCGCGTATATTTCGCGAGCAAAGCTCTGGTACAACCGGTAAACACACACGCGTTTGAATGGGGCTGCTGTGCCATTCTTTATTATAACTTTTTATTTACTAATTATTTTTAAATTCTGATTTCACCAAAATTTTTATAAACTTAAAAACTATTAATTGTATACATAAAAATATATATTCAGTTTATTTATTTATCTAATTTATTTATTTACTTATTTATTTTTTTCTTTTATACATAAAAAAATTATATTCAGTTTTATTTATTTATCTAATTTACAAAAGTGTATTGTTTTAAGACTTTATTATAATATTTTGTTTAAATATTAACAAGAGTTCTATGAAAAACTAAAGTTTAATTTTAAACCATGCCTATTAAATTTATGAATAACTATCAATAAAAAATTAGTTTAACATAGATTTTTATAAACTTTAAATAATACTTTAGATATTAAAGTTATATATTAAGTTTAATTTTTGTAAGTACAATAATTATTCAAAGAAAATATTTTTAACATTTTTTTAAACAAATAACAATGTATTTATTATAACCAACTAATTTATTATTAATTTATCTTAAATTGTTTATAAGTTAAATTATTTGGTTTAAAATAAGAATTATAAATAAATTTTATTTAATTATTAGGAGTCTATATTATTATTTTAAGAACTTATCTAATTCAAATCATAAAAATGCAAAAGAATCATAAGAGTCTACACTTCTATAATTCTTTTAAAACAAAACAAAAATAAACTGTAAACATTCACAATATTATAGTTATATTAGAAAGTCCATAGAAATCATAAGTTAAATTATTTTATATTTGAATTAACAATATAGGTTGATTACATTGTGTTGGATACTAGTTGATTACACAGTTGGCATTATTCGTAATTTAGCTCATCAATCAAGGTGAGTTTTCATAGCCCATCTTTTATGCTTTTATTTTTCGGGTGAAACAATTTTTCCTTCGTGTATGGTTGCTTGACGCAAAGAAAGGATCGGGGCTTTATTATGGCCCTCTTATACATGCTTCTACATGGTTGAAGCAAGAATTTTCTTGTGTTAAAAATAATAGTCTTCATCATTTCATACGAGAAAATATAACTAAACAAGACTCCTTATTTCTTTGTCATATTATTATATCAGATGTGTGGGTGGGTGTTTATATTAAATGTATATAAGTTTTAATCAATTTAACTTTTTGTTATAAAGTAGTGGAAAATAATAATAAAGTATTAATTCATTCTTTATGACCAACAAAATCTATGAGGTGGATAGTGTAGAATAGAAACATCGACGACTTTTTTAATAAATCTATAAATAATTAAGTAATTAACATGTGGTGCACGTTGTTAATTACAAGAATTATGCTATTCTAATGATATATGTATCAGAATAATTACAAAAGTATATATGCATTTGATTAGGTTTTGTGTGGGTGGGTGTTAATCTTTTGACGGAGTTTACAACTTTTTTTTTAAGTGGTGTCATGTTTTTGTTACTGATTATGCATTAATATATGAAGTAATGTAGATGATGCTGATATGCGTTGTCTTGTATATTTAATATATATTCTAGCTTATTATAGGGTAAACTTGTGTGAAAACACAAACCAATATTACAGTTTTGTAACATATGTATTATATGGTGTTACAAAATATTTTTTTTTAAATATGGACATGACATTTTTTTTTTATTAAATTTGAAAAAAATATGTTACAAATTTGTAAAATAAATCAAAAAAATTTACGTCACATGAGTGTTTTCATAGTT
Source organism: Mikania micrantha (assembly GCA_009363875.1). Taxonomy (NCBI): domain Eukaryota; kingdom Viridiplantae; phylum Streptophyta; class Magnoliopsida; order Asterales; family Asteraceae; genus Mikania; species Mikania micrantha. The sequence goes on along the minus strand of SZYD01002061.1, from coordinate 16,654 downwards.
TTCACAATTCCTAAAAAAACCATTATTTTGAAAAAACTAAGAAAACTAATCAAAATCATTACCAATTATTTTTTTTCATTTTTATTTCCTTTTATTATAAGATACAAAATCTAAAAAATAAAAAAAAGTATTTTGAGTTATTACATATATGTAATTTATATGCAACACACTATGATTACATATATGTAACTTTATAAGTTACATACGAAACTTTGGTAGTTACATATACGTAACTTTGGGAGTTACATATACGTAACTTTGTGATCTGCATATTTTTTTCAAAAAATTCTTTTTTATTTTAACATTTCTAACTTTATAATAAAAAATTTAAAAAAAATTAAAAACTTATTGGTTAATATGAATTTTCTTATTTTTTTACAAAATGAAGAGTTTTCTCATAACCCTTTCTCCCTATATATACACACATATAAACAAACTCAATGCTAACAAAGCACAATAGACAATGCTCAAGAATGAGAATGATCACCAAAATCATAAGAAAAAAGGTCAAAAACTCTTTTTGACATTAAAATCGGAATGTAAATCCAAATTGAACGACAGACACTAATTAAATATCATTAAAATAAATAACAATAAACATTACATTAACACAAAACAAGTTAAAACTTGAAATTTAAAAAGCATAACAATAGTAAAAAAATAGCATAAACTAAATATTTTAAAAATAGAAAAAACAAAAACGATCTACAAAACATGCAGCATCATGTGAACTAAAAAACAGATTACTACTAACTAATCTTTTATAATTATATATTTTTTAAATAATGCTTGAAAAGTATTGTGTAATAAGCATTGAAAACTTATACTTTTGAGAACTATTTGAGATTTTAAAATTAGAAGAAGATATATGTAATTGTTCATTTCCATAGGGATGTGGCAATTATAAAGTTTTATTTATAAATTAATTTTTTAATAGCAAATGTACGGTCAAACGGGATCCACCTGACAAATAAATCATCATTCTGTCTGAAAAATAGAGCGTGGTGATCTGAATCATCCGGCCAGGAGGAAATCAACAACTAAAAAAACCCTAGCTTAACCCAAAGAAATATTTGCTTTTAGGTGAGACTTCAACCCAAAACCTCTCGTAAAAGAAATCAAAGTGCTACTATTAGGAAATCGTATGGTTTCTAATTAATGAAAGTTTTTTGTTTAGGAATTTAGGTTAACAATTAAATTAGCGTGTTTTTTTGTTTGTATTGATGCATATAATTAAAATATTGCATATGAAGATCGATCATCTAGTTTAAGAGAACCCAAACCATAGAATAACATGCATATTAAACCGGACTTAATAGAAAAGACTGAAATGCTCTTAAACCTATTAGAAAAATTAACGTCTGTCACTGTTAGTACTTTAACTCGTTACTAGTTAAATTATAAGCCTAAAACTTGCGACTTTAAACCCCTAATACCAAAAAAGTATTATTTTTCACAGACAGTCGGAGTTATCTATATAATTAAGTAAGCATGAGAAGAAGTAAAATTTTAAAATCAAAAACTATTAGCTATTAAAGAAATATCATGACATTCTTTTTGTGCATTAATCAAATTGCTTAAATGCCTATATAACATGTGTAGGCTTTTATCCATTAATCAAATTGCACGTTTGAATTATTTGACGTTACATAAGATTCTTTTAAAAATATTGAATTTATTTAAATTTTCTTAATTTTATATGCGAAGTTCAATCATATTTGTTACCAATGCCTTTAAGGGTGCAACCTAATCTCTATTTTTGGTGAGTGTTCTTACGAGTTAGGGGTCGCTGACTCGTTGGTGCCTTCATAAGCACCAAGGCCATGGTCAGCCATATCTAAGATTCTCTAATTAGATGCATACATCAGATTATTACCACGTCTATCACGAGTCGTTGCAAACGCCACGAGTGGCACACGAGATTTGTTCTATCCGTTGTGCTTGGTGGGTGGGAAGACGTTTCTGTTGGGGAGATATTTGGCTGATTACTTTGAGGGTTCCTATCACTAGCAAATGCACATGTGATATATAGTGAGGCGTGCTTCAAGAAGATTGTGCGCATGCTAAAGCTTATTCTTCTAAATGAAGCACAACATTTGGCCTTGATGATTAAGTAGGTAGAATTAGTTTATTGCATAGTGCACAACTTTCATGTTGTTCTTGACTTTTTTAGGGTCGGACAGGAGGGGCCACCACTGCACCAATTTGAGCCACCGTAGCATCCTCAACACATTTACAGAGTGATAAGACTATTTTTATAGTTGGAGGCTTTGCAAGACGAGTTTGCTCAGGCCAACCAACTTTAGAATTGTTGAATCTTGGAGTAGACAAGTCATGTTTGCTGGTCAACCAGATATAAACCTGAAAATTTTATATGAACGAAAACACGATCCGAACCTTAAAATTGCGGCATACTTATGAACCCGAACACAACACAAATACACGCAGGACTATGTGACCCATAATTATTATTATTTTTTTTTGTTAATTTTAGGATATTAATACATTTAAAAATACAACTTTATAACAAAATATACAAATTTACAAAATAAAAAAATGACATTTAATTATACTCTCATGTTAAAATTTTGTTTACATTGTATTTTTAGTATTAAATACCCAACCAAATTAGCATAAACATAGTTTAAACTTAAAACTAATTAAATACATATAATTGGGTTAAAAAGTACAATCCGTGAACTTGCTTAGGTTGACATGAACCCGGTCTGTTTAGTTAAATGGGTTCGCATGAATAACCCGAAATTGATTTGACCTTATTCATGTGAAACCAAAATTGACCGGCCCCTCTCATACCCCACTCAAAACCGGTCCCGAAAATCAAAAAAATTCCGGGGCCTGGGGCAAGAAAAAAAATGGACCCTTTTAGGGGCGGTCCTGAAAATTAAGGTGCCCATAACCGAACCGTATTTGTAACTGAAAAACCCGAACCAAATTCGGTTTGGTTTCTAACTGTATCCTCATTTTGAATTTGGTTTACGATTCGGTTCCTAACCGAATCTGAATTTCTGTTTTTTGGTTCAGTTGTTACAAATTTTTTTTTGAATTCGGTTTGTTTGATTAACCGATTAAACCAAATTCGGATTTAAATTTATTATCTTATTAATAATATATAAAGTTGAATTCGGTTTATTCGTTTTTAACTAGTTTATTTGACTTAAATCAGTTTATTAAGATGTTTATTCATTTTTTAACCGGCTTATTTGGTTTTTAATCGTTTTATTCGGTTTGCTCACTTTCAACTGAAACCAAACTGAACCACTTCTTAAATTCGGTTCTTGGATAGGGAAAGAAATTGAAAACTAATTAAACTATACCGAATAAACAATTAACTGAACTGATAAACACATCTAGTTTAAAAAGAATGAAAGTAACTTCTTATACTTTAGAAAAAACATTTTTTGTACTCTTTAATCGTATGTTTTTAAATGGTTATTTATATATTGTTTATACAATTTTTTTTATATAATATATAAAAATTTAAAATTTTGGGCCCCTAAAATGTCGGGCCCGAGGCGGTCGCCCACCTCGTCCCTCCTAAGGGCCGGCCTTGACCCCACTCACACGTGATAACACATAGCGTTAGTGGATCTTATGCAATGGCATGTTTAGCTAGAGAGTCGGTGGACTAGCTAGGGCTGCCTGTATCGAGTTTCCTTCACAGACACTGCCACGAAAGTAGCCATATGCACCTGGTACGACTCGTGATTAAAGTATGTTTTGTATGGTTTTGAGTTGTAGTTTTTATTATTTTGTTACGTATCTACACACAAATGTAATATATTTATCTTTTTAGTTGCACACACAAATGTTGTATATTTATTTTTGGGTCATTGGATTTTAATACTCTCAATTTTGACCTCTTGGCCGGCAATACTATCAGCTGAGGATATGTTTACTGGCACTCCCAACTTTCAAAACATTTTCCATTGGTACTTCAAAACAGGTGTCACGTCATAAAAAAAATATGTTTTGGAGTGTCAATGAAAAATGTATTGAAAGTTGGGAGTGTCAGGAAACATTTTCTCAGTTGGGAGTATTACCGGCTAAAATGTCAAAGTTGAGAGTATTTAAATCTAATAACCATTTCAATTTTGATTGTACGCACATGCATAGCAAAGTACCCGAGTAAGACGACAATCATTATTTACTTTCAAAAATATTGTTTCTAATTAATAACTTTGTTTTTCATGTAGGTATAATGGTTATAGTATATATACACTTCCAGATTGTTATATGTTTGGCATGTACTTGTTCAAATTCTGTATAATATAAAGTGAGCGGTTATCTACTTATCTCCGCATCTCTCTTTCTTATTTTAACATTTCATTTGTACTATACGTCTCGTTTAGGCCTATGTGAAGCGTATAGATCCCTCTGACACCCACTCATTCGATAATGATTTATCTCGTATATAGGACCTATACGAGGCTAATCATTAACGTGGAGAAATTTTCACAAATAATGATTAGCCACATATATACCTCGTATGGGCATATACAAGACAAATAAGAGGTGCAAAATTTAAGAGTTGGGTGTAAATAACACGACCCATTATAGAAAGCGGTTGACAAGCGTTGCATATTGCAGCAATGAAACAATTTATATACCTAAACGTAATTAAAAAAAAACATGTTGAAGTAGTGGAGGTGGGTAAATCGGGTTTTTCTGGAACCGGTTCCGGTTTCAAACGGTTCCCGTTCCAGTCAACAAAGTCAATAACCGGTTCCGGTTCCGTTTTTGACCGGTTCCAACTGGTTTTTGGCCGGTTATGGTTCGGGTTTGGCCGGGTAAAGGTGGAACTGGTTCGCTTTTTCCGGTTCCGGAACTGCCTGTACACACCAGTTCTAGTATGACTGGTTCTGGTTCGGGTTGCCGGTTCCGGGTTTTTTGCCCACCTCTAAGCGGTGGTATCCCATCATAAAACCCTAAAAATGATTTACCATCGTAAAAGTGAATGTCACGCTAGTGAAACACGAAAGTGTACTTGATCATTAAACTAAGTGTTAAAAAGCATATTTTATAGTAAAAGCAAGTTAAAAAAAATCCGAACACAAATGTTGATGAAACGATAGACATATAGAACTTAAAAATAATTCAAAAGCGACAAGATTGCATATGGTATTCTATTCTATTAAATTATGAGAGGCCAACTATACACAAATTAAAACTATATTTTAAAACAAAAGGCAATAAAAATACAAAGTTTTAAATTTTATAAATAAGATACATAATAATAAACAATAAGTAGACAAAGTTCAACTATCCTCATTATAAATTGTTAACTAGATCTAACATTCATTAAAAAGACAGATAAGATAATAAAATTGTAGATTTTTTTAACGGCTAAATTTAGGATCACTAGCAGTACCACCCGATCATATCCACTATCAAGTCACTAGTTTTGAGGAAACTCAATAAAATTATAGATAACTAATTAAAATTGATTTCTCTATATACATTTTATCCTTTTCATTGAAATTGTCAAGAAATAAGTGATGCAAGTTTGGTCTCGATACAGGGACGATCCAGCTTTAATACTTCTCATGCTATTGCTCAAGATTTGTAATTTTTTTTTCCAATGCCTCAATTTTAAAAAGTGACTGGATTGTTGAAATGCAGAAAACTTTTCTAAGAAGCCAGAGGAGATTCGGGAAATGGTCGATCGATCTGCATTTGGCAGAGGGGAAACAGAAGCACTAATTTCTAAGAAATGAGTGATGGCTAGGGATGGGTTTGTGGAAGGAATTAATCAAATCGAAGAAAACATCTATAATTAATAGGTTAAGAATGTGAAAGAAAATACATAATTCATAAAATTAACAATTATGTGGATTACACACTCAATCAAGACAATTATTATTGTAATTTATTCTCAAACAAACTTGAGGGTTTAAGATGATACGGATGTTCAAGGTCCGGTTTTTACGGTTTTTGACTCCATTCATAAACTAGACCGTTAATAACGGTTTTTGAATAATTAAAACCAAAACCGAACCATTAAAAATAAAAAACAATCCATTATCAACAATTTGGTTCCGGTTTGGTTTACGGTTTGAATATTTTAGGTTTGAGTTTTTTGACTTGTTAAAAATAAAACCGAACCATTTTACATTTTGAGAAGGACTACATACATTTTACGGCCACGAGCCCGACCTTTTAAGGGGCCTGAAATTTAAATTTTTTATATTATACTATTAACACTTTTTATATAAATTACTTAGTTGTTAGTTTTAAGAGGGCCCAATTTATTTTCTTGTCCTAGCCCCAAAAATTTTTTTCATTCTCGAGGCCGACTCAGGTGTGTGTGTGTGTCTATATTACATGGTCCGACCCAGTTTTTAGTGAAAATCATAAACCAAAGCATTTAATTTTTTTTGAACAGTGGATATATTATAAACACCAAACTAGCAAGCTGCTAGCAAATTACAAATACCAATCTTAAAGAAACAATCACCAAAATAACTAAACTCAGTCATTAAACAATACGAAAGAACTTCCAATCCTCCCAACTCAAAAACTCCTTGTTCGCGCAAGTTTTTACCCACAAAAAGCTTAGCCTCTTAACCTCTTCAACCAGACTACTCATCGTTGGCCTAACATTATTGAAAACCACTTGGTTCCTTATACTCCATAAGAGACAACACCATATTAATATGGTCACATGGATTATCTCCTTCTTGGAAGCTCCAATTGGGAGGAGTTTATGCATAATAAAAAGATCCCTAACCTCATATACATAGATAGGGGGAATTTTGCACCACAGGGAAATAATTTGTCAAAATTCCAATGATACCTCACATCCGGTAAAGAGATGTATCGTCGATTCCTCTACATTTCCACACATAGGACAGACCACGAACGGAATCATAGGAAAACTTTGCACAAGACCATCCGTAATAGGAAGCCTACCCATTTCAGCTCTCCAAGCAGAAAATTCACCTTAATCGGGACCCATTTACTCCAATGAAAAATTAGGCCAGTGGATCTGTAGTGGCTTCATATATTCAATTTTGAGGGCACAAACAGAAAACACACCCTCTTTAGACCCCTGCCAAGTCCATTTGTTATTATAGTCTCCCAACATCACATTCTATATAATAACTTTGCACTCCTCTAGTTCATCCATCTCCTGCTGGTTTATAGGGTGTCTTTTCCATTGCCAATTAAGGATTATTTCAGCATTTTGTTGTAGTAGTCTTCCATTGACCCTACATAATTTTAAAGCTTCCAACTTAAATAAGCTCGAAAATTTGAAACATAAGGGAAGCTCCCCACACCATGAATCAATCCAAAAGGCCAACATTAAGCCATTTCCCAGTAGACCTTTAAAGAGCAGCCGTAGGTTTACTCCTATTTTGTGCAAGTCAATATTCACTTTTGCTATGTTTCTCCATACACCTACCATGTTTGGTTTTAACGGAACAATCCCGTCCATGGGAAGAATATTGTGTATCCATCCATTTACCAGCCCCCATAGGCTAGATGGTTCCTATTTGAACATCCACACCACTTTGATAGCAAGCTCAAGTTTATATCTTTAAGGGATCCAATCCCAAGACCCTTCCAATGTTTTGGTGCTGTAATTTTTTCTCACCCTACCTAATGGATTTTTACTTTTTCTCCACTTCCTCCCCATAGGAAAGTCCTCCTGATCTTTTCCAAAAATTCAAAAATTTTAATTGGTGCCTTGTACAAAGAGAACTAAAGAAGTAGTATGAAGGGAGAATATTTAGAACAGAGTTAATAAGAGTAATCCCCCCCCCCCCAATGATAGAGTTTTTTCTTTCCATAATGACAGTTTCCTTTCAAAAACTTTCATCATCGGTAACCAATGAACTGTCACACTCTCAAATTCCCACATGCGGTGTCAGACAACTGGGTGTGACGTGGCCAGGATCAAAGCTCTCAGTCATACAGAATGACTCTATATGAGTTGTATATTCACACAGTTTTGTAAATAAATACAAGTTTCATTAGTTAAGCAGCGGAAATTAAAAGTGTCTTGACAGTGTTGTTGTGTTGGTTGTGTTGACCGTGTTTGACTTAACGACCCATTGGTGACATGCTTAGTTTTAGTGATCATTTAACGTGTTTTTAGTGTCGTGTGATACGTGTAAACACATAAGTTACGTTCGTGAGGTAACTTACTATTTATGGTAAGTTTCTATTTTAAGTAAGTTTCTATTTTAAGCAAGTTCACATAGAATTCACTTTCCATTTATTCTAGCATGCATAATTAGCCTACATGATCATGTTATCACATAAAATTTAATCACACATAGTCATATAACCATACTTTTCGTTTAAAACTTACTATTTGTATAAAGCTGTAACAATATACATATTTCACCAAACTAATAAATCATACTTATCTAATATCAATATCTTAGTTCCAAATAATCGTTTTAACATGATCGTTATAACTAACACATCGTTATTCATTGATTTCTTAGGATAAAGTTACTGTTTATAGTAACTTATGTTAAAACTTCTATTTCAATGATTCCATTAAATCAAAAACACCCAATATTATCATATTAAGTTCAACTAACCATTTAAGCATACAAATCATGTCAAGTTCATCAAGCTTAAAACATTTATAACTTAAAAGTTACCATATTTAGTAATAATGATGTAAATCACATTTTATAATCATTTTATCAAATCAATACCCCAAAAATCATCATTTTAATCATAGATTACCATCTTTAAACTCATGAATTTTCTATTTCATCTTACATCAACATCTTGTAACATAAAGTTTCTAAAAATAGCAGTATACCCAAATAATCATTTCTTGACAATAACAATAACAATAACAATAACAATAACAATAACAATAACAATAAACCTTGTAAATAACCCCAAATATCATCAAAAATCATCTATCAATACTCAAGATTACTTAGAACATCATGGATACATGCATGTAGCCATAAGTCACCATTTATAGCAAATCTCAACAAATGACTATCAAAACTTATTAACATCATCATGGATTACTCTAAATACACTAAATCAGTTGCAAGATCATTGAAATACATATTGATAGCACCCAAAATTCGTGCACGTATACATTAAGTGTGTGCATGTGTGTGTGTTGATGTGCATGTGGGTTTTAATGATAGATTAGTGTAGATGAGCTACAAAGACTACCTCACAAGCTTCCTAGTGGCTGAGAAAATGTTGTAGTAGGTCTCCAAGTTCTCAAGAGGTTGCTGATGTTGCCTCAATAGTTGCTACAAAGGAGTTATGGTGATGGATGACAAGTTTCCAAGCTTGCTTCTTACTCCAATGGCTTCCTAGGAGCTTCAAAGCTTCAACAATGGAGTTTTTTGGTGAAATGATGAAGAAATGGGGGTGTGTGCTAGAGATAGAGGTGCTCTGGATGAAGAAAGAGGATAGAAATGATGAGAGTTGAGCTAGGTTGAGTGTTATAGGGGTTTTAGCCTCTGCGACTTCCAGGCGTACCACCTAGCGTGCCCAACAGTGGCGGAGCTTGGAAAAAAGTTCGGAGGGGGCCGAAGGTTTTTTAGGATGAAAACAGAGGGGACCGAAGGATTTTTAGGAAGAAGAAAACGAAGGGAAACGAAGGATTTTCGGACGAAATACCATTATATCGACACTTCTGAGCGAAAAAAACAGGGGGGGCCGGGGCACCCCCGGGCCCTTCTAATCCTCCACCCCTGGTGCCCAAGCAAGGCCAGGCACACCGCATGGATTAAAATAATCCAAATGGCGTCTGATTCATCTGCGCGCACCGCCCGGTGTCGTCGTGGCACTCCGGGCATAGCGCCTGGTCCTTGGCGTATCGCCTAGGCTCAAGTATTGGCCCTAGGCATACCGCCTGGTGATTTGGATGAGCCCAATTGGCCCAATTTTGTTGTTTAAGCTCGTTTTTCGATTGTTTAGCGTTTACGAACATCGTTTCTTGACTTATTGTCGTTATTTAACTCATTATTAGTTCTTATAAGAGGCTTTAATTATAGTTCAATTGATTTGTCATTCGTCTATTTCACCAACGCTCGTTAAACAAGACACGTGTGTGCGTTTTCCGATAATTCCTCGAATTATCGCTTTATTGTTTATGTTTGGACTGTTATGCCACGTGTCACACTAAATAAACTAATTCTAGTGCCACGTAAGTAATAATAATAGAAATTATTATTAAAATAAATAAAATGCTGACCTAAAAAATACGAGGTGTCACATGAGCAACCATATTTATATTGAATCCAACCATTAGGCCTAGATAAGTGAAAGGCAGCCCTCCTACCTTACATTGCAGTCTAGTAGCTGCATTTACAACTTCACCATCTCCCACATTAAGCCCAACCATGTCACACTTGCTCAAATTCACCTTGAGGCCAGAGACCATGTAAAAAACTCTTAACAACCTTTTCAGATTTATTACATTGAGAGTAGATCATTCCCCCATCATCAATGCATCATAAGCAAATAATAGGTAGCTTAGAGCAGGCCCATCATTTGATAGTTTAAGCCCATAGAGATGTCAATCTCGCAAGCTCGCTTGAACATGCAACTAAATTAAAAAAATAAAGAGAAAAAGGTGATAACAGATCCCCCTGTCTAAGTCCCTTGAGCACGGGAACTCAAGAGTGGCGAGGTATTTGCCCAAAACCGATGCTATGGTGACTCGAGGAACCCCTTAATCCATCTTCTCAGTTTACAAGGAAATATCATTTTGTCTAAAGACTAATTCCAAGAAATCTCATGAGATTGAATCAAATGCTTTTTCAAAATCAATTTTAAATAGAAGGGCCCTCTTTTGTGATTTTTCCGATCATGAGATAACTTCATTTACTATCAAAGCACCATCAATAATGCTCCGCCGGACAAAAAGGCCGTTTGTTTTTCTGCAATTACCAAATTTATCCCTTTTTTGATCTGATTAGCCAGGACTTTTGAGATTACTTTACTAATGCAACCGATAAGACTTCGTGACCAAATGTTTTGCGTAAGTGTTGAAATGGTTGTTAGTTGGAAGTATTAATTAATAATAAGTGGCCAGACAAATAATCATCACCGGCGACAACTTAATCATTTGTGACAACTTGGCACAACGTACATTATTAAATGTTGTTTATATCAACAATTGAGTGATCGGTACGTAACAACTAACAACTAGGTGATCATTTATAACTATGTTACTATTGACAAAATTACACTTAATGCATCTGAATAACACCCAACATTTATAACAATCAAAGGACTTATCATTCACCAAAAATTAAGTGTCTAGTTACACAGTACTTAAATATAATTGGTTTACCTTTTAAGCATTTCAATTATAGATTTTAGAGTATCACCAAAAATACTTTATTATGAAAGTGATTATGATATAATGATGTTTACGTTGTTAACCACTTCAGCCATTATAATCCTATGTATAGGTGTTATCATTGTTTCATTAGTTTTTGATAATAATACAATACACATACAAAATTCTTTTTCAAATGGTGTCCAATCGAAACGCACCAATACATCAGCTTGTCTGTCTAATAACCAGTTTAATTTATATAATAAGTTATACCACTTTATTTTAATTTTATTTTTTTATTATTTAACATGCCAAAAGATAATATAACTTATATTTAGTCATTTATACAAAATTAATTGTAATCAATGGTTCACCACTTCGCATAAAGACGAAGTTTTAGAATTTTCAACCCACTAAAGGGGTATATACAATGCAGAATCTGCTATATAAACCAAGCCAAACAAAATGCTTCCAATATAAAACCACAAATTCTCAACCTTAAAACATAGTTTGCAAGTGATGCATATGGAGCATCTTGAAAAGGGTCGAGAAGTGGAAATTAACGAACAAAAATGGGTTTATGATTCTTCTTATGATCATCGAGGTCGAACGCCTCTTCGTGCTTCAACGGGTGCTTGGAAAGCGTCGGTTTTCATTATAGGTAACATATAACCTAATTTTGTTCTTCATTCTCGTTAATTGCAGACAGAGATCTTATTGTGTGAGGTTTAATGCATAATTGGTCAATTTTGAAGAATTATCCTTATTTGTATCTGAAAACTACTTGTGTACTTGTTTCATAGTGAGATGCTAGCTAGTGTGGTCCTGTAAGTGTACACTGATCACTTTAGGTTTTTTATATTTTAAAATGATTAAAACATAATTTAATAAAAATATGAGGGTTTGAGTTCTAAATATACTCATCAATTAAGCTTAAATTATAGATATAAAGTTTTAATTGCTCTAAATTTTAAATATAAAATTTTAACGAAATAATTTTAAACTCACTTACATTAAATAGCCGATTCATCCTAACTCAACTCACTTGCCTCTCTTTGAAATATTGAAGGAACCAAATCAATGGTCAATGATCTAAGGTATGATACAAGTGGCATTTGATGTCCAATGGTGTTGTGAAGTGAGATAATTACTATGGGGCATAGAGATACCCAAATTCGAAACTAAACCTAAATTATTTGATTTTGGATTCAGGCAGTAATTTAGTAGTAATTTTAGAAATTTTTAGATATTTTAGGTATTTAAATCGTCTAACATATTATATATATATATATATATATATATGCATGTATAGAGGAGGGTTTAAAAAAACTACTTACTTTGGAGAAACTAAGATAACACATACTAACCAATAAATTTTTAATTTTTTTTTTTTTTTTTTATTATAAGGTTATAAATATTATAAGCAAAAACGAATACAAAAATCATTGGTAATGATTGCGATTGGTTTTCAAAATTTTCTCCAAAATAAACGTATTTAGTTAAACTCTCACATATATGTATTTCATATTCATATATATATTTGTGTGTTCGAAGAAGATGTGTATATTTATATATCCATTATTTTCTCTATTAAGATATCCAAAAATTTCCAATATTCAAATTTGAAGATCACTAAAGACAACTTTTATTTTCAGTTTTAAAAATTATAAATATAAATTTATTATTTGATTAATGCAAATAAAAAATTTAAGTCAAAAGGATATAGCAGCGAATGATCTGCCACAAAGCCGAATGAAGTGATCATTCTAGCCTCTCATTTCATATCAAAGAGCACCTTATAAAAGCCAAAAGATAGTGAAACACTTTGAACACATAAGGTATTCAAAAAAAATATAACTTTATGATACTAATTTTAATTTATATATTTATATTGTAGTGTCTTTAATAGTATCAAATATGAAATTTGTTGGTAGTATATTTGAATATGACTATTTTTATATAAAATTTATATCAAAATAAAATAAACACATATTGATGTCATGTTTCTTTTGTATAAAACATTATGTCTTCTAAATGAAAAACAAAATTACATGTTAATTAAAGTCACTACAATAGATGCAATTGGTAAAGGCCAAAGGGTTTATCATTTTCACCGTCCACACATCATACCTTTTGTAAAATTAGTAATATTGAATAGCAAGTGAAATTCTTATAGAATTCAATAGTTACCATTGATATAGTTTTTAGTCATGTGATAATGGCAAGAATAGGGACAAAAGCATAAGGTTTTTAGGTTTTGGTTTAAAAAAATATAGCAACAAGTTCTAGCATCATTTCTTTATTCTTTTTTTTTTCCTTTTTTTTTTGAACGGCATAGGGTTATGTCGTGCTAACTTCAATTATCCTAACAATTATCGATTCTTCGACCGCTGACTGTGAGACCGTATCTTCAATTATTCTAGCATCATTTCTAATGTCAACCTTTTTTTTTCCTTTTGTAGCAATTGAGTTTGCAGAGAGATTAAGTTACTTTGGGATAGCAACAAGTTTAATCATATATCTTACTAAAGTACTCCATCAAGATGTCAAGACATCGGCTAAGAACGCTAATCAATGGATTGGTGTTTGTAACGACTCTAATGCCTCTTTTTGGAGGTGTTTTAGCAGATGCTTATTTAGGACGTTTTTACACTGTTCTTCTATCATCAGTTATTTATCTAATGGTACCTTCATCTTCAAATTTATTATATACCATCTCTTAATTTGTTTCATATGTCTAAAAAAAATTAACTCTTCTAAATTTAACTAGACGTAAAACAATATGTGTTAACTCTAACTGGATTATTTGTTTGTACCAAATGTAGAAACAAATAGGCAACCTAGGTTACTAAAAATATATGAAAAACACAAGCCTTTTTAAACAATACTTGATATAGGGTGTTGTTATTCTTACACTCTTATACGGCTATCGTACACATTGTACAAGCTTGTATGGGCTGCTTAGCACACTCAATATGTCCCATACATCGGGAATACAGACATGTATGACTGTACATGATAGGTGGGAATCAAACTACAAGAGAATTTAAGTACGACAATACGGGCCATATAACACCCCCTTATAGAGCTCGTATAGTTGGATACGAATGTTAAATTATAATTATAGTGTGTCTAAATATACCGAACTTTATTTAATGTACTCACTTGTTCAATGCAGGGTTTGATTCTTTTAATGATGTCTAGGATGATTTCAAGCTTAAAACCTTGTGCGAGTAATGGGCTTTGTTTAGAACCAAGAACAATCCACAAAATAGTGTTCTTCTTTGCAATACTTGATATCTGTGGGCACTGGTGGCCACAAACCATCTTTAGAAAGCTTTGGAGCAGATCAGTTTGATGATGATCATTCAGAAGAACGAAAAAAGAAGATGTCGTTCTTCAATTTGTGGAGCGCGGCCTTTGTGTTGGAGTGTTGCTTGGTGTAACTCTTATCGTCTACGTGCAAGATCAAGTAGGTTGGGGTCAAGCAGATATCATTCTAACCATGGTGATGGTTTCTTCGATTGTGATCTTCATTATTGGTCGTCCGTTTTATCGATATCGAAAGCCTGGAAGCCCATTAAAGCCAATGGCACAAGTGTGTGTTGCAGCCTTTATCAAGAGGACATCTACCTTACCCTTCTAATCCTAATGAGTTGCATGAAGTTTCCAAATCAGTAAAGGTTCAAGAAAGGCTACTTTATCACACAGAAACCTTCAAGTAAGCAAATTTCATGTATACCTTAGCTTCTATATAGTTACCCATTAATGTGTAAACCAAGTTGCGTTATTTTACTTATTTTGTTAAAATAACATTAAAAATGTTGGGACGATCAACTTCAAACGATAACTTTGAGCCGGGGACTCCTTCAGAGCAGCCTCTCTATCTCAACTGGGATAGGGGTAAGTTGTGTCTATCCTTCCCCCAGACCCTACTGAAAAGTGGGGAATATACTAAGTAAGTTTGTTTGTTTTGTTTGTGTAAACCAAGTTGATTTTTACCATCGCTTTTACCGTTTTAAGGTTTCTTGATAAAGCCGCGATAATAGAAGAAAAAGATTCGAAACAGCAAGATCCATGGAGACTATCAACCGTAACAAGGGTGGAGGAATGAAGCTGCTATTGAACATGATCCCAATTTGGCTAACTTCACTACCATTCGGCATATGTGTGTCACAAACCACAACATTCTTTATCAAACAAGGCGTGTTACTGAACCGCAACATCACCCATCAGTTCATCCTCCCACCAGCATCAATCTTTAGCCTAACCGCCTGCGGAATGATCCTTTCTGTCACTGTTTATGATAGAATACTAGTCCCTTATTAAGAAGGATAACCAGAACCGAAAGAGGAATCACAATCCTCCAAAGAATAGGAATTGGAATGGTGTTTTCCGTCATAACAATGATTGTTGCCACTATTGTTGAAAAGAAGCGGCTAACCGTTGTGCAAAAAACTCTTTGCATGGCTCAGGCACCATGAGTGTGTTCTGGTTAGCACCACAGTTCATAATTGTTGGAATTGCAGATGGGTTCACTTTGGTTGGGCTTCAAAGAATACTTCTATGATCAAGTCCCTGATTCGATGAGAAGCTTAGGAATTGCATTGTACCTAAGTGTGATCGGGGCTGCAAATTTTTGAGCAGTTTCTTGATCACGATTGTTGACCACACGACTACGAAAGTATCTGGAAAGAGTTGGTTTGGGAAAGATTTGAACAGCAGCCGTCTTGACCACTTCTATCTGTTACTAGCTGTGATCACTGCATTGAATCTGTGTGTATATGTGCTTGTGACGAGCCGGTACTCGTATAAGAATGTGCAGAGGAAAGCTCAGGTGGCTGTGACTGATTGCTACCAGGGTGATCAAGGCCATGAGATTGGTGCTTGATAGATACAAATAAAGTTGCAGTCATGTAGTATTATTGGCATATGTATGTTTTGATTGTTCCATCTTATTAGAAATATTTGTTATGATTAGTCTTACAAATATTTTCAGCATATTAATTGACTTTCAAGTATTTTGTTATAATGGTGTTGAATTGAATATTGTTACTCCACATGGTCCGATAATAGAAAACAACAAACAAGTAAAAACTAACGGTAACAATCACAAAGATCAAATCTAACATATGGAGATTAATGGTGGGTAAAGACTGCCACAAGTGAGAGAGTAACATGACACTGAGTTGCAATGGTGTTAATCATTCGGCCTAACATTGAGTTGCAAAAACTGCAATTTAGTTCAGGTGATAATCACAGCATGTGCATATAATGTACATATAATGTGCCGGCCCTTTTTGTCATTTGCGCATATAATGTACATATGTGTCGGCCCTCGAAGGACAAAAG
>SZYD01002060.1:0-41046 GCA_009363875.1 Mikania micrantha | reverse complement strand
TAGAACCATCCTAATCCAAGATAACATGTAGCATAAAATAAGGATGTTAAGGTATGTTGAGAACAGCTGAACAGCTTCAAACTGACTATAAGTTTAGAGTCTTTGCCAATAGTGATTACGATACTGATTTTTTCAATTTAGGGTCAAATGATCATAAGAAAAAAATGATTATGGGTTCAAAAAGCTTAAATCAACTAGGGATGGATCATGGATGTTGAAGCAGTGTTAGGTACTTAAGTCTTTAATTTACCAAAAATTACTTTCTAAAATATACATCCAAATAATCTTTAAAGAGAATGAAATAACAAGTAGTAAGACCAGCTAAATACCATCATCTTCCTCATCATAATCATCCATGTTGAGTTCATCTAGACCATCTGCAATACCATGGATTGCTGGATCCACCTTTACCAAGTGCACTAGCTGCACCCAATGCTTGTTCAATTTCCGCAGGCTGTTTGGATGCATCAACACACATGTCTTCATCTTCATCTTCCTCTTCTTCTTCATATTTATCTTCATCTTCATCTTCCACATATTCAACATCTAAACTGCAAACATCAAATTGAAGTAAAACAAACAGCTCAAACACTCGTGACAGACTAAGATTTAGCATAAAATATACCAGACGTCCTCATAATCATAATCATAAATCTACTTCACTCAGAACAGCATACCTTTTTCCAGGATGGTTAACTTCTTAATTCCTCAATTTCCTCTTTCGAAGGAGGATCAGCTACAGAAGGGAGGGGCTTGGAAGCCCCTTTTGGAACCCATGATATTGATGAAATCATTGTTCGAAATCGTATTCTGGAAAGCATAAAAAACCTTTATTTATGAAAGGATTGTTCTTATTTGGATACATGTTCGAATCAAACACCAGTATACGAAACCGACTGAAACGAACTGCAGGTCTTACCTTGTCGCCGGCCGGAGAATGGCGGTGTTTGTTGAAGGTTGTGTGTGGACGATGAGAGGAGGGGTTTTGGGGTGATGAGGCGAGGGTTTTGTCGAAGTGAGTTACAGAGAAAAGGAAGTAAATGGGCCGGATTTTATTTTTTTTTAACCGGAAAACTTATTTTTTTTAACGGCTTGGTACAACAACACCTAAAACGGAAGTTCAGCCGTCCCCTCGGATTTGACGCTCCTGGGGCATATGCCCGAGCTCGCCCCAGGAGGAATCTCACAACTGGGTAACCTCCTGACCTTGTTTCAGCAAATATGTCTCAGCCCGGATTCGAACTAAAAGCCTTCCATAGGGAAGTCAAGTAAGTGCTAATTTGGGGTGCTAATTTAGGTCGGTTTTGGAACGTTTTTTAAGCCTTGTTTGGGATTCCATTTAAAATCAATTTATTAATTTACTAGGTTAGTACCCCGTGTATTATACGAGATGAATAAAAAATATAATAAATAATTATCATTAAAATTTTAAACAGTATAAGTCAATTTTTTAATATAAAATAATTATATTATTTTTTTAAACACTATGAATTTTTCAAATTTTGTTTCTTAATTTTTTTAATTTTCTTTTTGAAATTCAATATTTTATAATAATTTGTTTTTTTAAAAAGTGTGTTTTTGAATATTAATGTAATTTTAGTTTATTAAAAAATCTTTTTTTCTTAATTCAAAACATGTATTTAATAAGAGAGATGTGGGAAAAACAAAATTGAGGTAGTGTATAAACATGAGAAGTGTCTCTATAAACCTTTATTTATTAGAATATATAGATATAGATATAGATATAGATATAGATTATCTCATTACATGCATTTGAGAATACCAGTTACAATTTCTATATAAAAAAACCAAAAAAGACTCGCAAGAAAAACAACTACAATAGTCAGAATAATTTATTAACGTAATTATTTATACAAATTAATTATAAGTTCATGCATACCATTAATTGCTACACTTTATTAAAATTATGGTTTGAATAATTTAATAATGTGAAGATAGTTTGAGCGGGAAACGGAGTCCAAAAGTTGCCTCATTGAGTGACACTTGTCACTCACAAACCTTCATTTATTATATTACATAGATTGGCTTTTTGAAAAAAAACAATAAGTTAAAAGGATGTTTGTTAATCTCAAAAGGACTTTTCATTTTAACTTTTTGAGTAGTTTTGAAAAGTTGTTTTCAAAAAGTTAAAAAGTTCTAGCTTTTGAAAAATAGCTTTTGGAACTTATTGGCTTCTTTAAAAACATATTGACTTCTTTAAAAACTAATTAACTTATTGACATAGGCAAACAAATTATTGACTTATTAACTTTTCATATATTAAAAGATAATTCAAATACATTTTTTAAAATTTTATTTCAAAACGTTATAAGTTAATAAACACTTTTAACAAAAAAGTGTTTTTAAATTAAAAAGGCAATCCCAAGCATGCCCTTAGTTGTCTATGTCTTCAATTGTTATAAAACAAAGTTTTTTATTATTATTTTTATTTATTAAAAAAAACAACTAACTTGATAGATGCAGTGTCTGTTAAAAATTAAGAATATAAGTTTAAATGCAGGTTATAAGAGACTAATTTGAATTAGTTTAGTTGTATATGATAGATTTGCCATTAAAAAGTAGTTTATTTTAGAAATAATAGTAAAAGTAACAATTAAAATAACAATATCAGTAACAAGAAAAAAAGGTATCATGTTATTGTAAGTACGAATCATCATTAAGTGAATTAGTGAACTATTTTTTTAATATGTCGAGTTATACTATAAGAATTTCAAATTTAAGAAAGTTGTTATTATTTAAATAATTTTGTAATTAGTTAATTAAATTGAATCATGGTTGTTTTATTGATTGACATGTGTTAATTGAGATGTGTGATGATCACAAGTGACAGAAGAGATTTTTGTTTATTAGTGTGTGTGTATATGATTGAGAAAAAAAATAACTCACTCTTATTGTACTAAACAAATAATTCCATCAAGATCAAGTCAACATAGAATTTGTTTCAAGATATATCACTTTTTTCTTTTATATGCATGTGTAAATTTATTATTGTTTAAAAGTTAGCATTGCTCTAATATAACTTTTCCATTAATTGCATCTTTAAGTTATGTATAGTTGGTCACTGACCATATATATGCCTTTCAAAAATTATTTGGCTAGTATTTTGATAAACATGTTACATGATCTAACATAGATACACTAGCAACTTATATAACTGTGTTGGAAATTTTGCGTAAAAATATAATCAATTTTTGTAGTTGTTTCAGATAAATTACTTAACCATTTTTTTTCTAATTTAGACACTCGACTTGTAGATGATGACTTATGATGTGCTAATCCTATATATTTACACGTTTAACAGGAGATGTTCATCTAGGTATGTATATGTATATGTACACTTACCTATACATGAGAAAATTTTATAAAAATGTAATCAAGTTTCACGCCTGATATAATTTAATCACTGAAACTTTTTTTGTTCAAATTTAGTCACTTAACTTATACCCAACACGTTAATCTTATAATTGTACATGTTTAGCAAGTTGAAGTATGTATAATCAACACATTACATGTAAGCTGAATGACTAAATTGAAAAAAAAATTATTTACTTTATTAAGACAATTATAAAAGTTAATTGTATTGTTAGGAAGTTTTCTTATTTGTTTATTAGTACATGTCATGTAAGTTCAAAGCTACTAACATTGTTTAACAACATTGAACTGCAAGACTCGTATGGTATGATACCGTTATTACCAATATAGCTAAATGCTATGATTTAGGCTATGTGAATGGTGGAGTTTGATGAGGGCTTGACCTGCGCCACGCAGGCGTTATGTAAGAGGAATGTGGTTAGTGAGTGTGTTTAGAAAATATGTTAATGGTAAGATTTAGTAGGTGAAAAAGTGAACGGTGATATAAGTGTTTTTAATAGGTTTAAATAAATAAATAAAATGATTGATGGATTGTTTGGTTGAGTTGTTACCATGATCACGTATCTGAATATTTACCTCGATCACGAGTCACGCCCCAAGGGGCACATGTGTTCAAGACGTGATGGAGGGTGGTCAAGTCCCTCCTCACGCCCCATAATACATAGCTTTATAAACCGAATGAATCATTATCTAAGTACAAGGTTTTATCACAGATGTTGCTCGAGCCACTTTCGTGTGTTTCTAATCATATACAGGTTGGATGCCTCACAAATAGTCTAAGATCGTTGCTTTGGTTTTCTTATCAAGCCTAATTTGGTTGAGTTGGGCATTATGTTCACAACTATGTATGTTTTGGTTATCACGATGTATACCACTCATTAGGGACACTCAACGCACAAGGTCTTATCAGCGAAATCAGAGCCGGCTTCCTTGCTAAAAAATGAGGCAATGCTTAGGGCCCCATATTTTTTGGGGGCCTCGTATGTTCTGGTTTCGCGGTTGGTTTCTCCCAAACATTTGGTTAATCGGTTTAAAAGTTTGAAACCACGGTGAATGATTTGGTTTGTGGTTTTCACTAAAAACTAGATTGGACCATGTGTGTGTCTATGTATGTATTATGTATATATGTATGTATAGGGTTGATTTTTAGGTGTTATTCAATAAAAAATTTATATTTGAGATTGCCATGTGATTAGCCCGTATCAAACCGTAAAATGGTTAGGTTTGATTCGGTTTTAATTTTTAACAGGCTTAGAAAGCCGAAACCAAAAAGCTCAAACCGTAAAAGTTAAAACCAAATCAAAACCAAACTGGTAATAACACTTAGGTATGGTTTTATTTTAAATGTTCAGTTTTTGTTTTAGTCACTCATAAACCGTTGTTACGGTTTCACCTAAAATCATACCCCAAAATCCCTAATAAAAGGTCGCATAAGTCTGCAGGGAACAAATCACAAATGAATCAAAGAGGCGTGTCGAAGGATGAAGGGCCACATATATTAATGTTGCCTAAGGGCTAAAGCTCTCTAATTAGTTGAGCCCGCCCTGCAGCGAATGAGGTTATTATTATTAGACTTCACGTTGTTATTTCGACTTACGACCACATTGTTATATGTTAAATGGTCACGTATCTATTTCTACAGGTTGCGTTATCTTCGTGTAGCTACAAGTCGTGCTACCATTATTATCTAACAACATATCGAGTTATCTCTATCCGGTTGTAGGCCACTTTATTATTACAACAAGCTATACGACATGTTATGTCATTTAACTATTATCCGACTGCATGTCTTATCATGTTTATCTGGTTATGTTGCTTTATTATTATCCGCTATACGTCGACGTCGTATCATTATTGTCCAGTTGTGTGTCACCACTTCTCCATTTGGCTTCGTCACTCGTCTCTATTTGGCTACATTGCACATCTCGAATATGGCATTCCGACTAACTTGACTGCCAATCATTCCGGCTACTTGCTTTGGTTTGCTATCGTCAAAAGGACATTCCGGCTGACTCGCTCCGATTTGCTACGTTATCTACTTGTCTTAATCCAGAGACATCATGGAGGGAGGACATTAGAATCAGACAAATGGTCCAGAATGCATTCATGCATGTTGACTATAGTCATCCATACATTTTGTCATGTGTCATATTTCATATATTCAACTAAGGGTCATAATCTACATATGTAGCCGGTTTCGACAATCATACGTCTGGCTAATCGACGCTTTGGCATTTGGTTACGACTCGCATTCATGCATAGGATATGACCACCACTCATGAACATAGTCAATCATGCATCTGGCTAATTGCCACTATGGCATTTGCTTCTGCAATCATACATCTGGCTAATCGCCGCTAAGTCAATCATCATCGTACTCAGTATATCCCATCATTAGTAAAGCTAAGGTATGATCTGAGAAGGGTAAGATGTAGAAACAACATTACTTCTACCCCGTAGATTAGAGAGACTGCTTCCCGTGAGACCCCCGGCTTATGAAGCCTAATTAACCGATCAACCCAATGGTTTTACTGTTATTTTCACAAAAATAAAGTAAAATAATGTTAAAATAAATGCAACTTTACTTCTGTCCCTTAATGGCCGACACATAAGTCAATCATCTTATCTATAAACAAAACTCCATACATAAACATTAAACTACTAAAATTTTTTTAACATAAAGTCTACAAACACAAGCTGCATCAAAGCACATAATTATATAACCAAAAGACATGAACAAGCATTAACATTCAAGACTCATAGACAACCGAAAACCCGAACACAACGAACCTTAATCAATGGAGATCGGATTGTCCGCTTTGGACCCTGTCGCCTTATCACCCAACTCATTTGGAAACTCGTCTCTAAGAATCTGAACTCTGAACTTAATTCTTTTACTGTTGGAACTGCCCTCCGTCAACTCGAACACACACGCGTCACCAGCTTTAAGATTGTTGTCGGTCACAAATTCGCCCCATTTTTTTTTCAAGCCTACAGTTAGTAAGTCCTTGATTACCAAGGTATTGTAGATCCCACACCTTCCCTCCGCACACGATCTTAGCAGGGATTCTAGCAACAGGAAGGTTTTCAGACAGATGCCGTGGGATGGTCTGTGGTTGCAATGTTGCAAAGAGTAATAAAACTATTAGTGTCAATTTTCAAAATGTAGAAGTTGAGGGTGTGAAATGTAAGTTTTGACATGAGATATACCAGTCGAAATGTCTTTGAAAGGTGTAAGTTTCTAAGAACCACATAGAAATATGTTTCCCTGATAATGGCCAAACGTCTGGATCACTTTCACCATCAGTTTGTGCAGCCGGTTTCTGCTTTTGCTGATCGAAGATGCTCGGTGACGGATCCATCGAATTTAGGATATTAATATTCAACTTCAAGAATCTGAATAAACTTAAGATATAATCATGAAACTAGACTTCATTTGCGATGCACACATATATATTTTTCTGAACATCAACACCTGAACCCAGGATATCACGGAACATGAAGACTCGAGACCCAGATCATATAGCAACACCTGAACCTAGGCTACCCCACCTAGAAGGAAACCCATTTTGGGAAAACCCCTTGACCCCTCTTTAGCCTTAATATGCCTTAAGAGAGATTTGAATCCATGACCTTCCATTTGAAAAATTATAGTGTACCAGTGTACCACCAAGGCAAAGCCCCTTTGGTTGATGCACACATATAATGCACACATTTGCGGTGTGCATGACAGGGCTGGTTTTTTCGGGAGGCCAATATTTCAAATTTTTAATATACATATTTTATATATAGATTTATTTTAAAATTAAAAAAAAAATTATTAAAAATTTAGAACCTAAATAACCCATTTAGACAATTTATGTTTAAACATAATTTTGAAAAAAAAAAAAAACCATTTATGTAAAATAGATCATGTTTGTCGGAATAGTTTTGTTTTGTTTATTGACTTATTCTTATCACAAATATCATAAATTTATGAATTTATTTTATATATATACATGCCCATTTTTAAATATTCGCACAAGACACATGATATCTTAGAAATGACGAATAAATGATATGCAAGCTAGATTCAACTAAATCCCTAAAAATGCATTTTTGTCTAAATGATACACCAATGGGACACTAATATCTAGTTGTTATGCTCATGCAACTGAAAAAACCTAATCCGTGAGCGAGTAAAGGAGATACGCGACTATAAAACAGTGTATGCCATGGCAATATAAGTAAAAAAAATGTCTCACAAGACCATCGAGGTGTAATCAAGGGCGGAGGATAGTTAGGGTCGGAGGGGTCTGCCAACCCCTATTTTTTCACTTCGTAATTTTATGCGTATTTCATTCGAAAATTTAATATGTGTGGAGTTCACCCCTCTTAAATTTAATGATTTCTTGCAAGATAATCAGAAATTCAGAGATATAATAAGAGACCGGGTAAATGATGGTGTATTCATCTTAAATGATCATAAGTGATTCTTGTCAAGTTAAATTGCAATGATAATTCTTACCTCTCTGATAAAAGGGCTAAACTGACATATATCAAAACTTCTTGGTTGCTAAGGTTGTAAACAAACCAAATGAATACGAACGGACCTTTGTTCATGTTTGTTCATTAAAAAATTGAATTTGATATAAAATAAAAATATAATTATCTTAAAACAAAACAAAAGTTAGAAATAATAATCTTAATTGAAATTACCTTAAAATAATGCTTCAAATTACTATGTTTTTAGCAAGATACAAATTCCAAATGACTAATTTCTAGTTTAAACATTATGATATTAAACTAAAAATATAAAAATACACGCACATTTAACGAATAAACAATATAAACGTAAACAAAATACATTCCCGAACGTTCATGAACACAATTGAATGAACAAAACCTTTGTTCATGTTTATTCATTTAACTAAATGCACATAATTTCTTGTTCATGTTCGTTCATTTATTAAACGAACAATCATTCACAAATTGTTTGCTGAAGCTAAGTTTATTTCCAGCCAAATTAGCTCTACTAAATACTAAAAGTAAGATTCTTTTGAGTTTTGACTATTTTGTGGTCAAACTTAAATTTTTGACTCCTTCAGAGTAAAACTATGAAATAAAAAAGATTTTATTGCGTATATCCTCTTCTTAAGAACATGTAATTTAAAAACTTTAGTCGAATATATATAATATAAATAATTTGATAAGGAATATATATAATTTAAATTATTTGATAACAAAATATATGTAATTTATTTTTTAAAAGGATATTATATATAATACACGTGATTTGCCCCAATAAAAACTTTGGACCCGGCAGAGTGGCAGACTGCCAGATCCGACCCGACCCGGAACATTCCAGCCCATATGCTTCAGTGATCAGTCATGCTCACGTCAACCCCATTTCCGGCAGAAACTAAATCGCCGGTAATTAAACCCAAGAGACAAGTGTTTTCCAGGGAACCGATTCGCAGATCAGTAACCCAACGGTCGCGATTTTATCAAAACAAGCTAGCCAAACTTGTAGATTCAAACACTAAACTAACATATGAATACAGTTTTGCGAAATAATTAGGATTCGTACCTTAAATTGCTTCAATTGCACTGGCGCTCACTCGGAATCGACTATCTCGATACTTTTTACGGTGGATTTTAGGAGCTAAACGATGATTTATTGTCTTTCAAGGACAGGATTGCGGAATCCGTAATTGAATCTTCATGATTTTTGCTCCCCAAAAGCTTGTAGGTGGTCTTATTACTTGCCCCAAATTTTGTTTTAATGATGTTTGATTTTTAGCAAAGGCTCGTAGCCTAATAGTACCCCTTGACTTTTCGAATGAGAGGTCTTGAATTCGAGTCTCGGCTGAAGCAAAAAAATGCTCTAGGTTGAGCTA
Source organism: Mikania micrantha (assembly GCA_009363875.1). NCBI lineage: Eukaryota > Viridiplantae > Streptophyta > Magnoliopsida > Asterales > Asteraceae > Mikania > Mikania micrantha. The sequence goes on along the minus strand of SZYD01002060.1, from coordinate 31,774 downwards.
GGGGTTGGTTTCCTTCTAGAAAGTGATGCCAATATACTCATTTAAACAGTGGTATTTGATGTTAGCTGTTCAAAAATAATAATAATAATAATGTTTGATTTTTGTTAAAACACACGTCACACTATCTTTTTTTTATTACTTTGTACTAATATATGTCACTGAGGCCTTGTTAGCTGTTAAAAAACTAATGCATTTATCTATTTTTTTAAATATATTTTATATTCTAAATCAAAAATCTACTGCATATTTTATCTTTTCAAAAAGAAATATGTGATTCATTTTAAAAGTTGCGTAAATATACAAGATTATTCGTAATGCTAAGGGAAACTCTTTTCACATACATTGTATTCATCATATCATCCTAGCTTTTAACCATCATTCATACATGTATTTTAACAACATATTTTATCATCAACTCATCGTTCCTACATGTACTATATCTTCCACATTATCATTTCTTTTTCTATTTTTCTTTTAAACTTGTCTTGTAAAAACCTATTAACACAAGGTAATTGAGAAAATGAAGGTTGTTAGCGTGTATCTATCTTCATCGTTTAACATTTGGGTGAACAAGAATGAAACTTTGAGACCCATTGAGATTGTAAAATTTGAAATATTTAAAGAAAATTTAAGATGATTTGGTGTGAAATTTTAGTTGGTTTGAGTGGGTATTTATAGGAGGGAAAAAATTGTTAAAAAAACTACTCTTTTTTTTTTTTTTGCAAAGACTTGGGTTTTTTTTAATTGTTTTTTTTTAATTGTTTTTGTTAAAAAACTACTCTTTTCCAGCACGTGCGGCTCCTCTCGAAGACACGCTGCAACTAGTCTTATAAATGTTATGATATATGTAAAATTTCCTTTATTTTATACATGATAATACAATTTTTTTTACATCAGCGTACATGATTAATGTTTACGCGATTTTACAATTTATGAACGTCTGGTTCACGAACATAAACGAACACATATTATTTTAAAAATAAAATATCAATATTTTAATCTCAAATATTACACATAATCATCTTAAAGTTAAGCACTTAATACTAAAAAAATAGTTTTCTTTAAATAGAGCAAAAGTTATAAATAATAATTGTAACTAAAATTATTTTAAACTAATATTTCGAAGATCTGAGTTTCAAATTAATATGTTTTTAATAAGATATAAATTTAAAATGACTATTTTTAATTTAAATGGTATGGTATTAAACTAAAAATAGGAAATTAAAGAATATAAACATATTTAATAAGTGAACATAAGCAGATGTTAACGAACATAAACGAATGAATTATCGACCATTCACGAACACAAATGAATGAGCACGATCTATGTTCATGTTTGTTCAATAAACGAACGAACATAAACAAACTTCTCGTTAAACGGTTCATGAACTGTTTGTCGAACGTTTGGTTTATTGAACATAAAAATGGTTAAAAAGACACCTTTTAAGTCTTTAAGAGTGAATTCACCATCTAGGTATTACGATATTGAGAAGTGAATTTCAAAAGGCTATCTAGAATATATTTATATTTTAGTCTTTAAAACCTATATTTTATGTAATGACTGTAAGATCACCAAAAATGCTTTACAATATGAACAATAAGATTTTTAATTGATAGTAATTTAATGCTCCTTTTGTACTCTATATTATAAATGTAAACCCTACACTTACTGTTCTATAAACCTTTGTATTAAATTTTAAAACTTTGGGACTATTTAGAATTGAATAGTGAAAATGTTAATATACAAAGTAAAAATGATTAACAAAATATAAGCACAACACTATGGAAACTCATGAAAAAACATTATGTTTATCCTTGTGGGAGTTCTAATCTTTGGTGTTTGTCTAGCCTCAAATACCAACTGAAACAGTTTCGGACACAAAAGAATGGCAAGATATATCAACTAAATAAACAAACACACTAAGTAAAATCTCACTTATAGCAAAACTATTAGTCGGGTCTGCAACGATACAGAGAACAACATGCGTCAAGGTTAGGTGTTGAGGTAGGTCACTCCCACATCCCTAATAACTAGAGGTGGCAAATTTCACCCATGTCAAAGGAAGTGGGTTGGTTTGGGTAAAATTGTAGTATAATGAGTTAAAATAAGCAACATCATAATATTGAATGTGTTGATATGGGTAGCCCTTAAACACAATGCGGGTCAAGACGGGTAACCAACAAAAAATGTAAATGCAATAGATTCAAACATTTAAGAATGATTAATAACATATTTGATAAGAAAATCACTAAAAATTATCCAAATGGACTATTTGTTTACTTATAACACATCTTAAGTTAAACTAAATTAACGTTTTTTAAATAAACTATCCATTTAGACCCAAACTGATTTTGCTTAAAACCCGTTTTGACCCGAACCCAATCTGACCCGAACCCAATCTGACCCGAATATGTTATAACCCGTTACCCAACCCGACCCAACTCGCCCATTTTGCCAGGAAATCATGCATACTAATAAGTAATAACTAACCCAACCATGAAGGTTTGCAAGAAGTGAATTTGTAGCAAAAGTAGAAACAAATAAATAGTTATACATGTTCTTCCTAACCTATGTCTCTAAACAATTATCTCATTCTGTTCTTTTTTTTTTCAATGTGAAAAAATGATGGATGACGTCAGCAAACAACAGTCTCGAGAATGTTGATGAAGCTCCATAATAGAAGAGAATGCCTGATTTGTATATAAATTTAACAAAGAAATTGGAACAGAAAACCTCAGAACACACACCACTTAAAAGCTCAAGTAGCTTGAAGTTTTTGACACATATTTGACTTTTGAAGGTCAAATGGATTAGTTTTAAGTCTCCACATATTAAGTCATAACTCATAATTGCATCAGGTTGTAAGATTATATGTATAATTAGTGCACAATGGAATGCCTTCTGCAGTAATAGAACATTTTGGAACTAACAAATAGTAAATGAAAATTGATGCCAATTAGGGGTGTGCATGGTTCGGTTTTGACCTAAAACCATTATCATAACCGTGATGTCGGTTGTTTCAGTTAAGCGGTTATAACTGGTCGGTAAACCATTAAATATATTCAATAATACTAATATTAATTAACAAAAAAATATCCATGAATTCAAACAAATGTTTAACAAAAACGAGAACAAAATGATAAAATCTAACCCATAAATTCAAACAAACATTTAAATGTTGAAATGCCAAAATTCCGATAAAATAGGTGTTGTGAACATTTAAGTCCAGTCTTCATTATGTTAAGAAAGTGATACAGAAAATTAGGAAAATATATTTTGCCGACTTTTTTAGGGGGAATTGAAAAGGCGCCATATATTAGTCATTTATTTGAACTTTGGTATCTTCTAGAATAAGTATAATTAAAGATTGATATATTGTTTAGTGGTTTAAACGGTTCGGTTCGGTTATGGCAATTATAGAAAAATAGATAACCAAAACTGAACCACTAATTTCGGTTATTAAAAAACTGTTTAACCGAACCATCTGTTTTTGATTTGGTTCGTTTTTCTCAGTTATACTGGCAACGGTTGACAGTTAAACTAAGTTAGCTTCAGATGAAACATTGATACAATTGGTTTAACGGATAGAAAGTTGCTGACATGCACTTGAATGCTTGCAGGTTACAACACAAAATCGTTTTACCTAAAAGAAAAATATTATACTGACTGGATACATTATTTATAGAAAAACAGATAATTGTTGGTGGGTACATAGAATCCAAGACGCCCCATTTTGAAATTATAAAAAGACCCATTTTTTGACCCGTTAACAAACCAGCCTATTCACCTCTAAAAGCGGGTATATATACTAGCCTAGAACCTCATGTATTACACGGGTTGAATAATAAAAAATTAATTTGTTAATATTAAATAATAAATATTTAATAATTACAAAATTGTATTTAAGATAAGATATAACTGAATTGTTCTTATTGCTAATTAAATTTTAAAAATTAGTGCATTATTGGAATAAGAAAAAAAATATATTTATTAATATTTAATTATATAATTTAATTATTAAAAATTAATAGTATTTATTAGGAGAGAAAGGCGGGAAAAAACATTTTCAGATTTAACCAGAACGTGACACGTGTCTCCTAAAAATACTCCTTTATTAGAGCAGAAAGATACGTAAAATAGCTTCAAAGTAGATGCATTTTTTTGGGATTAGAAGCTGCATACCTAAGATTAACTGTAAACTGAGTATATGGGCTTTGTATCTCTCTACTTGTTTGAATATGCTCGCTTAGCCTTGCGACGTGTATGGCTTATGTTGTGAGTTTTAGTGGGCTTCTTAGCAGCCCCACTGCATTCCAACAATTTAATTAATTAAGGAAAGTTGTTCAGTTTTTAATTTATTTAAAATAGAGTAAATTACACTTTACTTATATGTCTATAACAATTCAGGTTTCATCCTTGAACTAAGAAAAAAAGCTATCATTCTTAAAAGGGTTTTGTAACACTTTGCATCCTAGCGTAACAAACTTTAGATTTTCGGTTAACTTGTAGGTAAAATAAAAGCCCTATTTACGATGCACACATATAATGTATATGTGTGGGAGTGTGGGACCATTAGGGGCAAAAGTAAAAGTCCACTAATTTTAACGTTATTTTACTTATTTTGTGAAAATAACGTTAAAAGCGTCGGAATAATTAACTTCAAACGACAACTTTGAGCTGGGGACTCATTCGTAGCAGCCTCTCTATTCCAACTGGGATAGGGGTAAGGTTTGTATATATCCTTCTCCCAGGGCCTACTGAAATATGCGAATATACTGGGTAAGTTTGTTTGTTTGTTTGTTTGTTTTGTAGGTAAAATAACTATACTTTCCTTGCATTTAAAACAAAAACAAAATACAACAAAATAAAACAAAACAAAACAAAAATAATTAGATTTTCAGTCTCATTATCACCATATCATTTTATTTATATTTTTTTATAACATTAAGGGCATTTTTAATATATATTTTTTAAATTTAACCGGAAAACTAACGTCTGTTAGGCTAAAGGGCGTAACGTGTTACAAACCCATCAAAAGATTATTTGTGTTATTACATTTACTTTAAATACAAAACCTGAATTTGTTATAAAAATATATAATTTGAAGTACATGTAGTGGACAAGTTAAAAAAAGAAGACTTGGATAACTTACAAGAAGATGGCTGACAAAGTTCTGAATAAAATGACGATAGGTACCGCCAAAAACACGGAGGCCTGAAAGATAAACATAATTCATGCATTGTCGTAAAAATATAAAAAATGCCGTAATTTTAAGTTTTTAACTCATATACATAGAACTGAGTCACTTTGGTTTAAGTTTATGGATAAAGGGTCAAATTACCCCCATACGCCTGCCCTGCAACATGTAAATGTGATATCCCTATCTTTTCTTATGTGTGTGTCTATACATGCATACATGCATATATACAGTGGTGTGTGTGTGTGAGAGAGAGAGAGAGTGAATGACATACTATAAACAAAACAATTTCCTTGGTTGCAAGAGGTCTTTTAATTTCCGGCTTTTTCAGTGATTCTTCAACGGTTCCTTGAATCTTCACATATAGCAGAATTGTATTGCATTGGTTAGCTTAAAACAGACTAATAGGAGCAACATGTGGATCCCTTTAAAAGGAACTAATTAACCATCTCCTAACAAACTACTCCACAAAATCTATAATGAAGCCACCAAGATTTGTCACACTAACAAAATTATTACTTTCTGAATAAGATTGATCAATACGTTTGATGTTAAGAAGATCTCTTGCAGTAAGGTTGGCTAGAAATTTCTTGTAAAAACACTAGCCCTACCCATTTACTCAGTTCATAATGAGAATATTGATCAAACTTCAGACGATAACTTTGAGCCGGGACTCCTTCAGAGCAGCCTCTCTATCCCTGCCAACTGGGATATGGGTAAGGTTTGTGTCTATCCTTCCCCCCAGACCCTACTGAAAAGTGAGAATAGTAAGTTTGTTTGTTTGAATAAGATTGATCAAATAGATTCTAAAAGAAAATATCAAGATTCAAGTCAGCTTATATGGTTTGCGTTTCAACATCTCATAAATATGCCAAGTTACCAACATAATAATTGACAGAGTCTAAAAGACAAGAACATGAAAAAACTACTTGTTATCTGACGTTGATTAATCAAAGTCAAATAACTAGCTGTAATAAAATGTGTAGTAAGAGATGGCCTTTGGATAGGTTATTCTGCTTGAAATTCAGGACTTGCAATAATCAGATAGTTATTTGCGAGTTTGGTGAGTTCTGACTAGTCAAATAACTAATATAAAGCCATACCAAACAACACTCATATTGTTGAAATGTTTATATGTAAAATATGTCAATTTAATTTTATCAGCTATACTAATTTCTTTACAGATGGTCTAAAAATAAGAGCAAACCCGGGGCATGAGCTCCGGCAAGCGTGGGGTCTAGATGGTGTCAGGCCAACTTGGGCCTAACATACATTCTTACCTTGCAGTTTTGCGAGATTGTTTTCACTTTCCATGACTCCAACCTCAGGTCAGACGGTAACAACCTTAGCATGGCTCCAAGGTTTGCCCCAATAGATAATCCACAAATAACACTTTTCTCTAGTACCAATACTTTTGATATTAAGAAAAAATCTCTTGCAGTAAGGTTGACTAGATATTTCTTGTAAAAACACTAGTCCTACTCAGTTTACTCAGTTCATAATGAGAATATTTTGTTTTATATCATTTGTTATTATGTACATAAGGGAGGAGCCGTATGAGATGAAAATCTCATGTAGGGTTTTGTAACGGAGATTCTTTTAATTGAATGACGACCGTAATGGATGTGAGCTCAATCCGAAGGAAATTATGCGGTAGCTTTACATAATTATTATGAAGCTAAAAAACATGTTTTTGTAACTCCAATGATCGTCTCTTTTCCCAACAATATTATTACCAATGAGAAGAGTAGGTGAAAAGTCTTTAAAATATGGTATAGCAAAGAGTAAATAAGCAATATAAGTTTTCCTTGAAAAACAGACTTTTGCATCTGGCATGAAAGTACTCATCCAAAGCTAATTATTTGACTCTAGAATGATCAGATTGTGAGAATCAGAATCATTTTATCCAAACACAATGGGACTATTTGGTACTGTTGAGTCTATAAGATGTCTGAATCATTCAAACTTTGTTTAAAGCTTAATGGTTAAGAGGCTGGCTAACCCATTTAGAGATGTTTTTTAGTAAAACAAGCAGTTCCAGCCTCTGATTGATTTAGAGGTAGCCACTTAATGGAATTATTTAGAGGCTATCAAACAACTGGTTAATGTGACATTGTAACTTTAATTTTATTTATAAGATAGTTAGCTTCATAACATCATACGCACATCAAAACAGCCAATCAATCACATAGAGTGAAATATTCAAAAAGCCAAGAACATCAATAAAGATAATACCTGGTGATGGTATTTAGTTGCAGTATCAAGAAACTTGGCATACACTCGAACTGCCTCATTTGTGTAAGGCTTCATGGTTTCCCGTGCTTTATCAAGGTGAGGTTTTGTTACAACAGCAACTTGATCAATGTATGGTTCACAAAACTTCTTTGCAACCTGACAAACAGCTTTGATATTATGACTTGCAAGCATATACCTAATAGAATCCCACTTAGAGTGGGGTCTGGGGGAAAGACAAAGACACACGTTACCCCTATCTACAAGTAGAATAGAGAGGTTGCTTCGGTAGAGTTCCCCGGCTCAAAAAAAAGTTTTTTTTTTGAAACACAACAAATAACCACATAATATAGCCAACATATAACCACAAACAGAAGTATAAAGTACAAACATGGAAACACCAACGATATAAACGGACATGTAAGCATTAAATCGTGTAAATCATCTAAGTCATCTAAGCGAGCGAACACCCAACTCACCCTCCCGCAAACAATCAAAAAACACATCTGAACACATATCATAAATCCCAAACCAGCAAACAGGCACGTATAAACACATACATAGATCCCAAACATTCATGTAACACATATAACACGTATAAACACATTTTACAGATAACACATACCAACCCACCATCCCGCAAACATTCATATAGCACATATAAACACATATCATAAAACCCCAACAAGCAAACAGACACGACAACAGCCGACGACCCCTATGTCAAGAAACCTATGAAATGACCCATGTATCTTGCACCTTTATTCTACGTCTCCACTTGCAAGCATATATTTAAAAATTGCAAAAAGGTCGAGTAAAAAGTACCTGAAGATGAGGGTCCACAACTTCTTTTATTTTAATCACGTGAGGAGATACAGCCTCCTTTGATCGAGCATAGATGTCTTTGGTCTTTTTGGTCAGTAGCTGCACATGTGGCTCAATATTGATTATCACAATCAGCAATTGTTTCTTTGCAGCAGGGATCCACTTCTACATTATTTAGGGTTATAGCAAACTGAGCAAAGTACTAGTGATTATATACATTTGAGGTGGAAAAATGAGCAGGGCAAGTGGATTCTGGTCAAAACAATAATTTTGTACAGGTTGAAATCTTGGTTTTAAAAAGCTCGAGGCGCTCTAAGGCGTTTAGACCTCAAATGCCAAGGCATAAGGCATGAGCCATGAGGCGAGAGCCTCACGTACGTGAGGCGATGCTCTGCATAAAATAAAATCAGTTTTATCTACAACTAAAAGATGCATTTATCTTGTCTTTCTAACATATTGGGCTTTTTTTTTTATCATGCAAACCATAATGAATCTCTAATCCCATCGGTTGTTTACACATATCCCCTCCTATATACCCAACTTCTGATCAAATTTGACCCATAAGTTCATAAGGCGCTGCCTCAAGGCCCTGAAGCATTAACCTACTTGCGCCTCACGCCTCATGCCTCATGCGCACTTCAGGTGCTATTTTTAAAACCAAGGTTGAAATGGGTCAGATTAAGACGACACTAAACAATTTTTGTCCTAGCATTTTTTTAACTTTTTTTTTTCAAAATAATTAGTGTGTTAAATGCGAGTACAAAACTAAGGTTTTACAATAATAATCTAGCTTTTTAAGGAAAGCGATTTAGGAGGTTGTATGTACTAAAGGGGGCAAAGTAAAATTGCACTACTTTTAACGTTATTTTACTTATTTTGTGAAAATAACGTTAAAAATGTTGAGATGATCAACTTCAAACGATAATTTTGAGCTGGGACTCTTTTGAAACAGCCTCTCTATCCCAACTGGGATAGGGGTAAGGTTTGTGTCTATCCTTCCCCCCAGACCCTACTGAAAAGTGGGAATATACTGGGTAAGTTTGTTTGCTTGTTATGTACTAAAGCTACATTTTAGGCAGCTTTCAACACGTTTCTTAAAAAGACTATTTTACCCATTTGACCCGGTTAAAAAAGAAGATAACCCAAATCAACCCATTCTATGGGTCAAAATTGCTACCTGTAGTAGAAACACAACAAAAAAGTGAACAAGAATGTAAATTTCACACAAGTAGTTATAAGTTAGCATTAATTAGTAGAGCATAATTTAGTTTCAACGCAAAGATTGTAGAGAATCATGAACATTGGTTAACTAAGAGCGTGCAACTTGGGCACTAAGTCATAATGTGAAAAATATAAAAACACAACAACAAAAATTGAGAAATTTCTTACAGTATAGACTGTGTCTATATGAGATTCAGCCCATCTTTCAGCTTGTGCCTTCTTCTCCAAAGCCTGCATAAAGAAAATAATACAAGATAATATAGATGAAAAAAATCTTTATGAAAGAATAATAACATGATTAGAAGTAAATTATACATACAATTATAATTCAAAAAATGGGATATTCAAAACTTACCTTCTTTTTAAAAGTATCAAAAACAGGTTTTCCATGCTCCTTCCAACGAGCTTCCACATAAGACTGAAAATGAGTGATGTAATCAAACCTCAATATATGTGTTTATGTACATGAACCTAATTCAAAAGTGTTTTACCTGACTAGAAGACATATGAGCTACAAGCCATGATGGTAACCATGCAGAATGAACCTAAAAATAAACAAAGAACAGATAATAAACAAAAAGTTGGTCTTCAATTTAGCGTGATTAACATCTATATAACATATTAACTAGTAAAATAGAGAAAAATTTATTGAAAAAACTGAACATGGGAGATGCATCTCCTTTGTAATTAAAAAAAACATTATATTAAGAAGGCAAATTGGATTTAAATAATCCAAACTTTGACACATTAGCCGCTGCCGGTCCCAACTACGAAAATCCCCGATAACGGTCCGAACTTTCGACATATTTTCCCGTGGCGGACCGCCGTCAAATAAACCCTAACGGCGTTAACTTTTTTTCGAATTTCGAACGGATTTTTGAGGGCTTTTGTTCAGATGGAGAATACGAGTCGAATGGCGTATAACTTACCTCGAAACGTTGCTCCAAATTTCTCAATTTGATGATTTCTTTGACGAATTGAAAGTTTAAACACCAAAATTGGGAAATTTAAAGCAACGTTTTGAGCTAAGTTATACATCATTCGACTCGTATTCTCCATCTGAACAAAAGCCCTCAAAAATCCGTTCGAAACTCGAAAAAAAGTTAACGCCGTTAGGGTTTATTTGACGGCGGTCCGCCACGGGAAAATATGTCGAAAGTTCGGACCGTTATCGGGGATTTACATAGTTGGAACCGGCAGTGGCCAATGGGTCAAAGTTTGGATTATTTAAATCCAATTTGCCTATTAAGAAATATTGACAGTTAATATCAAAAAGGAAATTTCACAGATGGAGAGATGCATCACTTAATCATGTTGAGCAGCTGAGATTTTAAATGCTAGTTCCATCTACATTCTTAATATATGCAATCAAATAAGTTTCTTAGAGGCAAAACCTGGCATAATGAAAAGAATAATAGGTTTTGATGCAGCTATGTAACTTAAGTTATTTTAATCAAAGTATACCACTCATAGACCCATGTAAACTACTCCTTCCAATTCCAAATATTACAAAAATTTTAACTGACCATGTTGAGCAAAGATGGCTAGTAATGAGCAAAATGGTGAATATAAACACTTACAAAAAATGTCGCATAGTTAAACCTCAAATGTCTGATTTACACAATCATATAGTTATTCCAAAATAAAACCTCAAATGTCTAATTCACTGTTCTCTTTTCATACCACACTAAAAACTAAAAGTACGATTCTCAATAGCATATTCCATATCACTGCTATATAATTAATGTACGTAAAACGATATGATAGCCAAGCTATTCACGATTCAAATTTGTTAGCCGTTGGGATTAATATGAGTTCTCATTCGGATTCGGGCAAAGATTCAAACGTGTGGATTAACTTGATTCAACTCACACCCACGTAACATGCATGGGAAGAGGCGGCAAATTGGAGGCAAATGACTGCTACTACGATTGCAAATTTATTTTAATATTCAGTTATTTCACATTCTCTAAAATGTAGTAGTGGGGCATCCATTTTATTGTAACTTTGGGACGATGAAGGAGTTGGTTGCAATTTTACTAATTTTGTCTTTCTCTTAGTTGGAGAAGACGTTCACCGCTATCTTAATTTCTGGCCAAATTGGGAGGTGTAATTTTAATTTCGTGGTGTTTGCTGTATCGAAATTAGAGTGAATTGGCCCAACGATTGACCGGGTGGTGCAATTATGTATTCCGGATTTAGTCGTTGTCGTTTTTAGCCGTTAATCAATTTTGAATTTAGTCTCTGGATATCACGATAAGGCAGAGATTGAACATCCTATGTAACATAGTAAATGTTAGATCAAACTTCCCTTTCCATTCATGATCTCTAAATGTTAGGTTGAAAATAATAATAATAATAATAATAATAATAATAATAATAATAATAAAAAATTAAAAAAAAAAAAACTTTTTTTGAGCCGGGGGTCTCTATCGAAGCAGCCTATCTACCTCAAGCGGGGTAGGGGTAAGGTTTGTTTTCATCTCTCTCAGACCCTACAAAGTGTGATTACACTGGGTATGTGTCGTTGTTGTTGATCTCTAATTACATATTTCACTTTATGGTCCCATTTAATCATTTATATTGTGTGTTGGTTCAGGCCCTTGAAAAACACACACAAACTGTGTTCTTGTATTGGTTAAATTGAAGGATTGCACCCCAAAAATAAACCTACTTCTATATATAATGAAAAATCAAAACTAAACCTAAATAAACATGGACATCATGTGCAGCAAGAAGAAGGCTGCAAATACGCAAACTAAAACAACCAAGCACACCATAGGCCACGACTAAATAAGCCTTAAATTACCCCTTTACCCCTAGACCAAGTCTTCTCTTGACCCACAACTATGTTGACACGTTTAACCTGTTAAACCCGTGACCCGTGAACAACTCGATTAACCCAACAATCACCCCCTTAATCGTTGTTTGTTCACGTCGTTCTTCACTGCAACATTCCCGTCAAAACACGCCTTCTAACAATCACACTTCTTGACTTCTACCGGATACCCGACCACCATCTCGGTCACATCCAAAATCTTCCTCACACGTACAACATCTGACATGGCATTCCGTTGGAACCGTTCATCAACAACTTGGCTCTTCACGGATCGACGGCCTCTTCCCCGGCTACATCCAAAGCCACCCGATTTGAACTCCAACGCCATAATGTTTACAACCTTTTGTTATCTTACTTTTTTTTCTTTCAAACATCACTTGACTATTCTGGCACATCTAATTCTTCTTGGTCACGGAACCACCTGTTCTTGACCACCAACCAAAAGAAAACGATCCGAGCCTGCTACTCATAACGTCCTTTTCTTGCACCCGCTAAGCATGACCCGATTCAAAGCCTCCTGCTTGACGAATCCTTCCGGTCCGCTTCTTCCGCACAACTGGTTGGAACATTCCTGCCTCAAGAACAAACCTCATGCCTTTCCGTTCTTATCCTAGGCATGTAAGAAAAACCATGGGCGGCTGGGAGGGGGTGCAAACCCGCCTCCCGCACAGGGCCCATCGTTTTAGGGGCACAATTTTATAAATTTTTTTTTTATATATACTATATATTTTTTATAAAAATTCAATTGTCCCATTATAACATTGGTATATTGGTACATACTTTTAAGTTTGAAAACTATGATTTTGTTATGCTTACGTTAATTGTCACAACATTAGTCATTATATATAAAAAAAATTTTTATCTAAAAGGGTCTTTTTTTCCCTTTTCACACGGGGCACTCGAATTCTCGGAGACGCCCCTGAGAAAAACCCAATTGAATAAAACTCATTTGTTGCTGCATTTTCCCTTCAGTAACAAACACCCAAAGTCTGGTGTTATACAAATGCACATCACCGGTAATCAATTTTGTACTGATCACAATCAAGAAACCAATTAACCTTGTTGCTGCTCGTTTCTCTCCTTGAAATAACCGACAACGAGGTAAAGATCCACTCAGGGCCATATATTTTAAACCTGCTGGATCGATTAAACCCCTGGTTCACAGTCTACCGCCTTTGATTACTACTAACAACCGTTAGTTTAATCACCATTCACAATTGCCACCCCAAACGGTACTTCCCCATCACAACGACTAACCCGATCCACCACGTCGTCTCTGTCTTCTATTGTAGAGGGTTTCCTGGTTGTGCTACCCGCTGATGGACGCTTCTACTGTTGTTGGCTTGCTAGTTGCTACTGGTGTTCAACCACACCTACTTTCCCTTTTTCTCTTTCACGCCTGCCCTCCACCGACCGACACCTCAGCCGGCGGAGGCTACCTTAGATCCTCAAAGCGACGTTTCCCACGATACGAACCCTAGGCGCTCTGATACCAAATGTTGGTTCAGGCCCTTGAAAAACACACACAAACTGTGTTCTTGTATTGATTAAATTGAAGGATTGCACCCCAAAAATAAACCTACTTCTATATATAATGAAAAATCAAAACTAAACCTAAATAAACATGGACATCATGTGCAGCAAGAAGAAGGCTGCAAATACGCAAACTAAAACAACCAAGCACACCATAAGCCACGACTAAATAAGCCTTAAATTACCCTTTACCCCTAGACCAAGTTTTCTCTTGACCCACAACTATGTTGGCACGTTTAACCTGCTAAACCCGTGACCCGTGAACAACTCGATTAACCCAACAAGCAAGAGATGGAGATTGTAGGTCAGATTTACTCTACCTGACAGGATTGCGGGAAGTAGACAAATTAAAAGAGAAAGGAAAATCCTAAAGACATATGACGGGCTGACAGCTAAACTCAGAAAAGACTGAAAACTAAGTTTCAAAGGCCTAGAATACGTGTCACATGTGTGATTCCATGACACAATTAACAACAAGAAATAGCAATATTTCGGATTTTACCTCTGTCAATTCTTCAACTTTTTGTGTAGCTTCATTCTTAGTCTTCACAACTTCCTCCTACAGATGATTATAGGTGTTAATACATCACATGTTCACATATAAAGAAAGTATCCCAAAGCAACATGTTGTGAACCTACCTCAACAAGTTTAAGAGCACGCTCAGTTTTATGAAGTTTTGTACTCTGTTCTTCAATAGTTTGTTGAAGCTAAAACATGAAATAGTATTGTTTCATCAGTACGGGCTAATACGAAATTCACGAGCCTTGTACCACATATGGGGGAAAGGGATTTTAGCTACTAGCTATCTAGACAATAAAGAACATAATGATACACAAATACTGTAGAGAATTTCTAGATAGCGAACGCAATTAAATCACCGGATGAATTGAAAGTCGTGGATCACACTTTCAGATCAAACTGTTTGTGGTTTACTCAAATGTTTGATCGGATAAAATTCAATTCGATTCAAGAACGAGTATGAGAATTTTGTTGTGAATTCGAGAATGAACCAGTGTCTGTTTTCATCAATCAATTTCTGGCTCGACCCAGCCAGGGGCTGCTGCCCCTTGGACCCCGCTAACCGGGAGCGGTGCCCCCGGACCCCCGCCAAGGGCAGGAACCCCCATTGAATTGTAAAACATTAAACAAGCGTGCACCCCACATAATTCGTATTGATCGATAAAATTAATATCAATTACACTAAAATATCTAACAAATACTGCTATTAATTTATATATATAGCATATTAGCATTAGATTGCTCAAACCATCAACAACCTACCAAAACGTTACTATGCATTCATTTCTCAATAATTTTCAAAATTTAGCCGGATTTATACATTTCTGATATAGCGGCCAGCTTATCTTCTAAGTTTGACCAAAAATTAAAATGTGGCAAACACAATAAAACCAGCCTTACATTCTGAAGCTTTGGATTCATTTCTAGTATGTTCTTCTCCAATTCTTTTGATCGAGCTTCCAAAGCCTCCCTTAAATGGGCCTTTTGCTCCAATTCTAACTGTAGCCTCTCCACCTAAAATAACCAACAAAATCCCATAAACCACAACCAAATGCATATCTTGAAATACATCAACTTTACCATTTCATTGCATACCTGCTCCTCTAACTCCTGGGACCTTGTATGAGTTTTTTGGACCTGTTCATTAGCATCTAATGACCCTTTAGCCTATCAAATACAAGATCATCATCACGCCAAATAAATGCATTCATGAAAACAATAAACGGAATCATATAATTCATAATCTTACCAGGGGGTTTTAGAGCAAGTGCGGAAGGTGTGACCGCACATAGCCCATTTTTCAGGGGCCGAATTTTTTTAAAAAATTTGTGTGTATTATACATATATATTTATTTTACAACAAACTCATATAATTTACAATCTAATTTTTTAAATATATTTAACCCGGTTACGAATTTTATAAAAGCTAAAAGAAAAACTTGTTTCTTAAGCATTTGACCCAATAACTCATTACAATTTAAAAATTAGGTAAAAAACACAAAAACAAATTAACTCACTTCAAATTTAGTTTCAAACGTATTACCACTTCAAATTTATTTACAAACGAATTACCACACACGCATAGAGGGGCCCATTTTTAGTATTCGCACAGGGTACCTAATCTCTTAGAGACGGCCTGAATCTTACCTTCAGAGAAGCTACCTCATTTTGCAAAGAAGCCATGATCTCTGATTCCTCAATGATCATTTTCTCTTTCTCTGCAATAGCATTCTCTTTCCCAGCAAGGATCTCATCTTTGGTACTTAATTCTTCAGTCTTCTTGTGAACAAGTGATTCTTCAAACAGAACATAAAAATTAAACGTAAATTAATTATTAATCAAGCTTCACAGTCTACATGCTTTGATTCAATATTACATACCAAGCAGGTTTCCTTAACCTCTAGTTCCACTAATGCTTCTACCGATACAAACAAACTTATCCAATATATTCTCACTTTTCAGTAGGTCTGGGAGGAAGGAAGGACACAAACCTTACCCCTATCCCAGTTGGGATAGAGAGCATGAACGAAGGATAACTAGGGCTAGGGGTGGCCCCAGCCCCTGCTGTTTTTCGGCTCAGAAGCAGATATGTAGTAGGATTTGGTCGGAAAATTTTATATTAATAGAGTCTGGCCCTCCTACAGAAAATTTCATATACTAGGGCCAGGGTGGCCGTGGCTTTCGGCCCCCTATAGAAAATTTTCAAACTTCGTCCCTGATAGAGAGTCCGCTCCGAAAGAGTCCCCGGCTCAAAGTTATCGTTTGAAGTTGATCAACCCAACTTTTTTATCGTTATTTTGTGAAAATAACTAAAATAACGTTAAAATTAGTGCAATTTTACTTTGGCCCCGCCAACGCATATATACATTATATGTGCACACACAAATGGGGCCTTAATGCTGCTACTGATCTAATGTTGAAAAACTAAATAATGTAAATAACAACGGGGAAGGTGAAAGACAAACCAAGTGATTGGATCTTTGATGTTAGCTTATCCAAATTGATTTGAAATGCTTCAGAGTCATCGAATCCGACTGCTGATCCATCATCGGCGTCATCGGCTCTAATCTGAGTGAAAACTAGGGCGAAAAGGAATAAACATTGGAGGATATCGAGCTTTGATATCATCATGGATGCGAATTACAGCCAAAAGACCTACGGATTCGATCGTTTTGAGGTTTTTGTTGTGGACACCGTCGAAATTGCGAGTGACAATACGTGAATTGCAGGAATTTCACGTGGATAGGAACAGGAATGAATTCAAATAAATCGAGTGGTGATTTGTCGACAGGTGAATCTACACATGGTGAATGTTGAGATTTGTAACATGTCTGAAGCTCTGATTTCGAACCTCCATGAATGAACTTTCGTTCCATGAAATCAAGATTTGAGCTATGATGAGTTTGAACGGGTCGGTTAGAACTGTTTGGTGTGCATGGTTGAACGGATATTTGAATCTATGTAATAAATGAAGGTATGTGTGAATGCCACTTGTCAACATTCTAAGCTACGTAAAGATTTTTTTCCCGTCTCTCTCTCATTATAAATATTTTTATGCCATGTTTTTTTATTAAATTTTGATTTTTTTTCTTTTCTCTCCTATTAAATATTAATGATTTTATTTAAGTTACTAAATAATATGATTAAATTATTAATCAATTCTTTAATATTTTTTATAAAACATTCTTGAAATATATGTAAAAAATATGTATTATGTTATTTTAAACAAATAATTTTAAATTCAAATATTTAACATGTGTAAATGTTTAATACATCTATGTTAATATATATATATATATATATATATATATATATATATGTATATATATATGTTTTAAGAACATTTTTTTATAAATTTTTATCTTTAAATTTTTTCAATATAAAAAAGGTATAACTAATATTATTAGTATTAATATAATCATGTAAATTAAAAAGATATAATAAAATTATTTTAATTATGTAAATTCATGAACACATAATTATAAAATCACATTTATTTTTATTCGTAAACCCGTGTACCACACGGGTTTATAACCTAGTTATATTATAAATCTAATTCTAATAAAACACATGCCATCACTCGTAAAGTTTTATCAGTCGTAAAGTTTTGAATATTTTATTCGTCTATCTCTCATATTAAATAAATTAAATCTTTTGAATAAGTAAATTATACTACTAAATATCAATTACATAGTTGTTCCTATAAGAATTTTCAATTATATAATATCTTAAAATTTAATCTTTTAATTCCTAATTTTTTAATTATTTCCTTTATTATTTATCAACAATTAATGATATTAAGGATACAAATCTTTATAAAAAATGTTTATAACATATTTAATTTATTCAACCTATGTAATACATGGGTTTATAACCTAGTTTATAATATATAAAAACTTTACAACAATTTCAAAAATAAACTTTAGAAATAGTCAAATAACATATTGGCAAAATCAATAAACATTATATGAAAATAAAATAACACTAAATAAGTAATTTTATGCATGAAAAGGCTTGTTTTTTGGAAGGGCGGTTTTTTAAAAAAATTCTCAAAACGTTTTTTTCGATTTTTTTCATAATTTATATATTTGACCACCAATTGCCAAAAAATGTCTATACACATGTTCGTGCTAGTGACGGAGCTTGACCAAAAGTCTAGGGGGGCGAAACAAAAATTTTTAAAAAAGTGTACACTACATATCTGGAAATGAATTGAGTTGTATATATTTCGATACATATAAAAGATCCCCAAAAGAGTTTTTTTATAGTTATACTTGTTCCATATATGTCTGCTTTGACTCGAATGAATATTCTGAAGCCGCGTTCCCTACAAAGCACCGTCCCATGGTTCCTGCAATGGTGATTGGTGTCTATGTTGCCTCTGAATGTAGGAGCAGCCGTCTTTAAAACATATGAACCAGAAAACGTCATGTATATATGCTCATGCTCATATGCTCTGATAGGCGTCTGTATAATTTAAAACTATATCACGGACTTTGGCGTCATTGTAAAAGGCTTTCCAAAAACATCGCCGCTCATATTTTTTTTAAAAAAAAATTCTTGATGGGCATCCCTCTTGCAGAGAACACAGGTGCCCCAACCTCATATATGGGTGTTCCAATCATCTTATTAAATTCTTTATAACATGTTGGCTGGGAAAATGCATAAGGGTGCCGCCCATAAAAAGAACTGGCACCCTAACCACTCTTTTTTGATGTATACACGGATGCTGACCGATGATGTATCGACGTCTGACTTTTAAAAAATTACAAATAAAGTTTTAAAATACATATTAATTTCTTATTTTATGCATGAAAAATTATTTTTAAATGGAGTTTACTAGAAGATAAAGGGTCATGGGTGGGCGGGAAGTTGAAATTCAAAAAATTTCATGAGGGTCGGTGCCAAAATTTCTTAAGGGTCGGTTAAGATCAAATCGTATATAGAACACTTTAAAATAAAAGTTCATGGGGTCGGTCGACCTTTATAAAAAGGGTTAGGTCCCGTCCCTGCCTATATGATGTCACCTCTAAAAGTTAACATATATAGGCGGATGACTATACACAAAGGGTCTAACGTCTTTGATTTTTTTTCATTAACTTCCTCTATTTTTTTTATTTTTACCTTTTAATATAATTTTTGCTGATAAATATATGAGGTGAGGGCACTCTTTATATTAGGTTGGGGCACTCATATACAATGTTCGGGCGCTAGTATTCTTGGTAAGAAGGGTGCCCATAAAAAATATTTATGGATAATGACGCCTATAACAAGCCTATCAGAGGAATGCTGACGCTAATGACACAATTTTAAATTATAGGTCACCTATCAAAGTGTATAAGCGCAACACAAGCGTCCATATTAGACTCGTGACATTTTCTGATTTTGGGTTTTAAAATAATATTTTAAATTCTTACATAATAAATCAATTATTGAAGTAATATAAATTCACTTTCATTTACATAAAATTTGCTCATTAAAAGCAGACAACTTTAAATAATTCAAGTCGAACCGATACCCAATCGTGCTTAGGACTATTTCATTTTAACAATTTGACAAATGCAAGCTATATTTTACACTATTTAATAGTTGGTATGATACAAGTAGGGTCCTATAAGTTTTTCATCAACAGGTTCTTCAAGTTATCAAAATTTTGTTCTTTAAAGGCTTAATGCACGTATAACAAATAAACAAACAAACTTACCCAGTATGACAATATATTCTTATATTTCAATAGAGTCTAAAGAAAAGAGATAGAGAGGCTACTTTAAAAAAGTCACCAGCTCAAAGTTATCGTTCGAAGATGATCATCCTAACGCTTTTAACTTTATTTTCACAAAACAAGTAAAAAAATGTTGAATTATTGCAATTTTACTTTTCACCTTAAGGTCTCACACACATATACATTATATGGATGGACATGTAACAAATGAACGAGCAAAATGTAAGCTTTTAACACATGTTAAAGAGTGTGATTCAAAAACTTGTATTACAATCATAATCTAGTAATACAAAAATGCCATATGGGTCAAAATAGAACCATAACATTTACAACTGTCCAAATTGTAAAATTAGAGATCAAATCTTGTAGACAGGAGTAATCCCCAAGAGATGAAAGCATTTTCTCATCACCACTGCAGTTGCCTCACACAGCAATAGTCTGCTGGTCTCCTCAGCAGACCCAACAACCTGCACAAATAAAAAACAAGCATATTGAACTTTTGTATACTAAAATAATATATTATAGTAATATTTTAACTCAAGTCGTCTGCCGAATGCATGAAGGCCGGGGGGCGCCAGCCCCCTTGTTTTCCCGGTCAGAAGGGTCGGTTTAGTAGTATTTCGTTGGAAAATCCTTCGGTTCCCTTAGTTTCCTTCCTAAAAACCCTTCTGCCCCCTCCGTTTTCTTCCTAAAAATCCTTCGGCCCCCTCCAAGCTTTTTTTCAAGCTCATTTAATGGTCGGATGAGTGTAAAAATTAAATTGACAAGTTGCGGTTATTTGACTAACGGGTCGTTTGGTTTACAAAATTAGCTGGAACTATAATCTAGAATTCAAAAGAGAACATGTTTAGTTGGAAAACAAAGGAGCAAGAGTTCAAATGATTTCTGTAAGAATCCTTCAATTAAAGAATTTTGAAATTCAATCAAAGGAACCAGATTCTCCACCTTCAACCACAATCCTCAATTTCCAGTTTCTTGAAAAAAATATTACAAAGCAAACATGATGATTTTATCAACTAAATGTGTCAAGTATTCAAATTCCAATTCTTTTGACAAATTCTATATTCAAAACCTTCAAATAAAAAATATAAGAGTTACAACAACAACAACATTACCCAGTATATTCCCACTTTTCAGTAGGGTCTGGGAGGGAATGATAGATACAAACCTTACCCCTATCCCAATTGGGATAGAGAGGCTGCTCCGAAAGAGTCCCCGGCTCAAAGTTATCGTTTGAAATTGATCATCCCAATGATTTTAACGTTATTTTCACAAAATAATTGAAATAACGTTAAAATTAGTGCACTTTTACTTTTGCCCCTTAAGGGCCCACACATATATGCATTATATGCGTGCACCACAAAAAAGGGAACCAAATACCCTAATGGAAAAAATGACCAGAATAGACATTTTTGTGGAAGAAGAAAGATACCAAGTTTGTTGCAGCTAATTACTAAAATTGACCATTTTGATAACCAGACAATTGCATATGAAAAGGTACATGTATAATATACCTGGCATTCTGAGTAGAAACTTGTAAACTTCTCAGACAAATCGTATAGGTATTCACACAAGACATTTGGTAACAGATTTGTGCAAGCCTCTTCCACAATCTGAAAACGAAACAGTATTTGCAAATTACATCAGAAGATGTTTGATCGGTACTAAAAAGTGTTTACCAAATCCACCCAATTTGTCACCAACATATATGTACATGTGACTATGTATCATAGTAACAATTAAGAAAAATGTTTGAAAATTGGCATCTTCATCAAGAAATTGTTTTACCTCAGGAAACTGGAGTAAATGTAATCCCAGCTTGCGTTCTTCATCTTTCTGCAATAATAATTGTCCCTCCTGTCGCAAACAATTGAATTCAATCATAAACTTGACATTCAATTTAAGAATCTAAATTTAAAAAACAAACAAACAAACAAGCGATAAGGAGCAGCATAGAAGTGATGATAGATCCTTACCCTTTTCAATTCTTCTATGTCTTTACCAGATTTTCTTATAATTGAACATATCCGAGCATGCGCATACAGTAGATATACAGCGGTATTTCCCTGTTTTTCAAAGAATATGAGCAGGTAAAAAGCAACTGATTGAAACTTTAACATAATAGAAATGAGAGAAAATCATTAAGCATACCTTATCATTTAGCATCTGATCAAAATTGAATGTGTAATTAGTCAATCTGTTATTCTTCAGGTCCGCATACCTGTTAAGAATATAAATAATAAACATACAATGAAAATAATAACTGACTAATTTATAGCGGTCAAATAATCGAGATGGCAATGTCAATTGTATCTGCCAAAAATAGACCAGTTAAGTTCGTGATTAATCTACAACATGTCAAGGGGTAAATTTGTAAAACTCAGTTAAAAAGGAGCGTCCAATGTGTTTCTTAAGTCAAACAGGTCAAAAGTCACCCAAAAATTATAGTGTCTTCAAATAATTAAAACCTGTTAAATTGCTTTTTTTTTAAATATATGTATTATTTTTCTAACAAAAAATTATAATCATACTTTATGATATACTTGTTGAAAATGCCCAAGTCATCCAAACACCATTACACAACCCTTCCTGAACTGCCAATTTTGTCACCTCTGTCAATACGATTCCTCTTTATTTACATAATTGAAAAGTACAATTCCTCTATCAATAATAATTCCACATTCCCAAAAAGAAGCTGGAAAAATGAACAATTTAATTTTTCATGTTACTACAATAATTTTTAGCTTAAAAATTATATGAAGTTTTGATTCAAGCAAATCTACAAAATAAAAAACTCACCATTACTATTTACAAACCACTATTTTTTAAAAAAATTCAATACTATATTCAACCATGTAATTTTAGGCCTTTAAACAAGTTTAACATGAATTAGCAACAGGAATTAAAAAAAAAATTGTTTATCAACACCATCATTTGGGAAGTGAAATTCAGTTAAAGGCAGCTTCACCATAAATAAATATTTAACACTCTACTCATTGTAATGAATAAATGGTGCTGATAGCTTGAGTACAGTAACCACAATATAAATAGTAAAAGCATATCTTACTTAACAGCACCATATCCAACTGCTTCAGCAGTCTGCTCAAGCTCTTCAGCAGTCCACTCATCAGCCTTACCTAAGAAAAATAGAATAAACACATTTTATGATTGACTTAACAATTTCACATGAAGAATAAACTAATTCTAATAATAATAAACCAATTAATGGTTAAACCTCGTTCCACAAGAGCTGCTTTGCAACGACTTTTAGCTTCGTCAAGTAAATCAACCAACTTAACCACTTCAGTACTACGGGTTCGAAATCTCTTTCCATCGTCCCCAAGAACAAGACCAAACCCTACATGACTTGTTTTAGGGTATTGGTTCTCACCAGTTGGAAGCCACCCTGCAAGTTTAGCAGCCTAGAAAGAAAATGTGTTTTAGCTCCATCCATATATAATTCTTCATCTTTTTTATTAATGTTATGTTGTGTAAAAGTGACTTACAGTGAAGAACATTTCAAAATGCTCTCTCTGGCCTACATCAGTGACATATACTATCCACTCAGCTTTTTCCTCATTAAGCCGATACCTGCATATACAACAAGAAATATTAATAAAATAACAAATAAATAGTTCAAATAAATCTATTGCTGGTCAATGAAGATACAAGTACTTAAGAAAACTAACCACAGGGCTGCAAGATCTGTTGAAGCATAGTTGAAGCCTCCATCTCTCTTCACAACTATAAGAGGTATTTTTTTTCCTTCAATAAATATCACCTGAGCTCCTTCACTTTCTTTAATCAAACCCTGTTGCCTGAGCAGATCTAGAGTCCCAGGAATGTAAGGATTATAAAAGCTTTCACCCTGAAAACAACAAAAATAGCAATAGCTCATAAACTGAAACATATGCATATATGCCCATTTTGTATCAAGAGAAAGAAAGAGTGTACCTTTTCTTCCAAGTGTACCCCCAGACGCTGATATACCTTTTCAAATCCCTTTCGACTTATTTCACAGATTTGTGCCCATGCCTTTCGGTACTTTTCCTCACCACCCTATTACAAAATTCATAATTTACATATAAAAAAAATATAAAGAGCACATTACCACACACACACACACATAGAGAGAGAGACAGACAAAGAGACCAAACAATTTGGATGCTGATTGCAATGATATATGGGCCATAAAGTTGGTTAATTCACCTGGAGACTGACTACTGCCCGTTGGGCTCTCTCTTTGAATTCAGCATCACCATCAAATCTCTGTTTTGATGCTTTATAAAAAACCTATCAAAGTACCAATTGAGTCAAGATAACACCAACCACTCAGTGATTAAGTAATTGTCCAATAACTATAAAGGTAATGAATTGTGATGTTGTTTATAGGAACATATGATAATAAACTTAATCACAAAAGGATGCAAATCAGAAATCTGAAACTCAGGATGCATCTTGTATTGCTTAACAGTTAACAGTGGTTACTAAAGATGTTAATGTTGGAAGATATAGAAAAAATATATATTCAACTGTGAAATGCAAGGATAACGATGTCCTTATCAAATCACCAGCAATATTACTTATTAGCAGGCACTACTCCCTCCATCTCATGAAAAACATCACTACGTGTTTTGACTGTAAGTCAAATGGTTAAAATAACCGACAATATGATAGAACAAAAAAATCGTTTGGACAAAACTAAAATCATCAGTATATTCAAACGAAAATATTGGACAAATTCGTAATAAAGCTTTAAAATTGACAGCAAATGAATTGGTCAAACTAACATGAGATGTGCCAAAATGAAAATTGCGGTAATTTTCTAGTAACAGATAGACCATGTAATTAGACACATTCACAAAGGATCTGAACAACAATGAGGTTCACAAGTGATGCAGTTTAGAAGTATCTATGCTCACCTCAAGTTCTCCAATATCCTGATCATTAACTTTTCCATCTGGGAACTTTTCAAATAGGAACTCAATCAACATTCCAAACTGCAGAAAAATTGGAAGCAAAGATATATTTGCATTATCTAATTACAC
The DNA here is from genome assembly GCA_009363875.1 of Mikania micrantha. Classification (NCBI taxonomy): domain Eukaryota; kingdom Viridiplantae; phylum Streptophyta; class Magnoliopsida; order Asterales; family Asteraceae; genus Mikania; species Mikania micrantha. Next base: position 6,636 of record SZYD01002060.1, on the reverse strand, counting down.
AATAAAGATAAAGAAATAATTTGCGTTCAATATTACATGCTTTTTGGTTCTCACAAGATATATAAGATATATAATAACAAATGTTCATAGAAGAAGATCAACTGCATGTACCTGAGTGCCCCAATCCCCAACATGATTTCTGCGAAGCACGTCAACTTTCGAATACTCAAGCATTCGGGCTAGTGTGTCTCCGATGATAGTTGACCTCAAATGACCAACATGCATTTCTTTTGCAATGTTAGGTGATGAAAAGTCAACTATCGCCCTTTTGACAGGAAGCTTTGGTGCCCATGTGTCTATACCATCTGTTAGCATATTCTGGATTCTCTGCAGAAAGACAGTGCAATATTGAAGTTTTCAAAAAGTTTGGTCAAAATCGTTATGCATGTATAAAAACTATGAAAAAAGAATATATATATATATATATAAATAGTAACGTACTTTAGCTATCCATTGCGTTGATAACTTCACGTTTATAAATCCTGGGCCAGCTATGGAGCATGATTCGATCATGTCAGATGTTGGAAGATTTCGCATTATGGCCTACATATTAGAAATATCACATGAAAGATTCAATTGTGTTAGAATAATATTTACACAATATATTAAATATGTTAATTCACATTCACAGAAAGAAACCGCATTACCTGTCCAACAGGTTGAGGACCTCTAAATTCTGTACCCTTGCCTTTAATTTTAGACCACAAACTCATGGCATTGTTACTATTATAAAGAAAAATTCTGCATTATTACAGAAGATTCTGAAGAAAAGCAAGCAACACAAATGAAGACGTAGCCAAAATACTAAAATTACATATTATATCACAAACCTAGAAAGTAAAGATTACTTCAATATTACAGAATTAAAAATAAATAAATGAATGAACAAACATGCAACAAATATGAGTAATAACATATACCATTGGTAATCGCCAGCTTCCTTTTTGGAGCAGGCAGCTATAAGAGGTGCCACTTCTGGCTCATCAGGAACCGTAATTTTCAAGGACACCTCAAATACCTTAGCCAATTGTTCTTTAAGGCTCCCTGTATTATCTTCCTGTGATACAAAAACTTTGGTATCATCTTACTGTGTGAATTTATAATAATGAACATACATAATCTGTTAATCTAAAAAATTTAAGCTTTTGTTATTCTTCAAGAGTGATTCAAAAGCTAGTTTCAACACAAATACAATTTGATACATTCATAATGATGTGTAAGTTAAAGACTTACAGGTGCAGCTGCCATGGATGACTCGGAATGCGCCCACTTAACCGGAAAGTTTCTTCTATGCACTTCTTTCAAAATATCTGTCTAGTTTACAGCAACAAAAATGTAAGTAATTCACATTCCAATTATGCAAAACAGGGCTATTGCAGGGTTTCACTTAATCACTTTAATAAAACATATGAGAAGTCAGAAAAACACCTTACTGTATAAAATACGAAATTTATGCAAATTACCATAAGCCCTAGGTTTAATAGTGAGCCTGTTAGGAGTGTTTTCAGAACCGGTCCGATTAAAAGTACTTGAATTTTCCTTATTTGAGAACCAGTAAACTGAACCAGGTGGTCAGACCAGATTTTAATTTTTTATTCTTTTCCTTTTCCCTTGAAAATTTCTTTTACTGGTTTGCTTACTCTTCACACTTCTAATCTTTTTATTTAAGGTTTCAAATTTTATTAAGATTACAAAGCCTCACAAAAAGATAAAGTAGTTTTGTATTTGTATTAAATATTTAAAACGCCATCTGGTTTTGAAACCAGTCCAACAGTATGACTTGTATGACAGGACGGATCATAAAAACATAGCCGTTGGCCACCTAGCACCGTATACCTGAACTTGCCTACATGCATGTGCCCTAGCTAAACAATTGAAATTTTTATATTGAACTAAAAGGTTAAGACCAGATACAGATACTATGTAACCACTACAACGATCCCAAATTTGACAAATGTAGCAACAGCTACAAAAACTTCATATCTTATTTAAAATCCAAAGGCAAATTGATTTTGTTTAGCGTGTTCATCATATCACAAACTCGTCATTTCTGTTCGTACTGTGAATAACGCCTCAACTAATAATCAACAAAAACGCGGGAAAAAAAGTGATCAACAAGAATAGAGCCTGCAATCACCAATTTACGCAAACTGCATCAACGATTCTTTAAACCACAATTCATCTGACTCCAATTTGCGAACTATAATCCAAATACTTCTACTAAATTACTAAATTTAGAAGCAAACAGCACGTTGACAATACTATCACATTACATATCATATATATATATATATATATATATATATATATATTGATTATATTCTATAAATCTATGGTATAGAATCATGATAATGTAATTACGATCATTGAATCCAACAAGAACATTGCGTGTAATGCAAGCAATAAAGAAATATCTTACAATTGCGTGTCGGGTGAGGATGAGGAGGGGGGCGGAGGAAAGATAGGCGAGGAGACAGAAACGATTTCTCGATTATAAACATCGAAACGCTAGGGTTTTTTTGAGGGTTTTAATTGCTGATTCTTGCTTTTTTCTTAAGCAGCAGTAAGTTACAGTTATGGTCCCTCTACTATTGACAATTGACAAATTCAGATCGTTAACTTTTAGTTTTGTGTTTTTTATGCGAACAGTCGAAGACGGCTACGTCATTTTGTTCAACGTGAGTACGTTGACTCTTGTTTTCTTTAAGACAACTATTATCAACAACAACACTTGGAGATAATGTTTTTAAAACTTAATCAAACGTTGTACCTGCCTCTTTACTGGTTAATTTGATTTAAGAAGCGGATTACATAATAAATATTATATAAAATATAAATGCATAAATGGGAAAAATTTTATAAAAATATAACCAATTTTTCAATTTTTCAAGTCACTCAAACTTTTTTTTTCTCAATTAAGTCATTCAAGTTTTTTTTTGTTTGAATTATATGTTTTTAACCTGAATTGTATGTAATACATGTTGATATAAATTTGAGTGAATAATTTTTTTTAAGAAAATGACCGACTTGAATAAGTAACTTTTAATTATTAATTTTTTTATCTTTATCATATATTAGTTAAAATTAATAATTATTGATTTAAATCAGTCATTTTTAAAAAAAAATATTTACTCAAACTTATATCAACATGTATTGCCTACTATTCAAGTTAAAAAATACAATTTAAACAAAAAGTAACTTGAATAGCTTTATTAGGACAAAAAAAATTTTGAGTGACTTGATTGGAACAAAATGAAAAGTTTGTTGCATTTATACAAAGTTATCCCATACATAAATACAGAAAATTTGATAAGAAAATCCAAATAATTAAATAGCTAGAAGACGTCAAACTGCCGGTTTCTTTAAAAACGATTAAGAGCATATAACCATAGCACCATAGTAACCGAATTCCGGTCCGCTAGGCCCGCCTGGGTTTAAAAACATTGTTTGAAACATAATCTTCCTATACTAATAATTGATTCCAAGAAATGCCACATAACATTCTCATATCATTCCAAAAAAAATGTTATTTTTAAATATAAAATCCACATCTAATCTTATTAACAATATACATTGTTTACATAAATACACAGAATTAATACTTGATAATAAATATCATCTTTGTTTAATGTTATATATGTGTGTGTATTAAAACATTTTTTATAAATTTTTATATTTAAAGTTTTTTAATATAAAAAAGGTATAGCTAATATTATTATTTTTAATATAACTAGATGTTCATTGGGCACGCGTTGTCGCGCAATTGGTTGCTATGATCTTTTAGAGTTATGAGCCTGGACAGGAAAATTTTGTACGTAAAGATAAGGTAATACATTGTTCCAAAATTATAGATGTCACAAGCCTGTTAAGTTAACATATAAACATCTTAGGAGTAGAAGGGAAAACCAAAAAAGAGATGCATAAGCAGTAAGTTTTCAACCGGAATCTGTCTTCTTGTGGTGTTCGTTATCGCTTGACTGGTGAGCAGAAAAAGAAATGCAATAAAGTGAGCATTGTGCTTGTTTATGAGATGTATGGGGTATTATATATACAACTGAAGAAAACGAGGTGGTTCATCAAGAACCGGACAAAGAGACCCAACCCAATGCGATATTTGGCCTGAAACCTTGAAAACGTAAGGACATGCCCCTTGATTTATAGAGTCATCAATTGATGCACTGAAAGAAGTCATTGAAAAAAGCAAGTTATATCGACGAACATTTGATAAGAAAAACCTTGTTGTCCAAAAGGCTTTTTAGGGCTGAGGAGGGATTTTAGGATGTGGAAGAGCGATGCGACCGGATTTAAAGCACGTGTTATATCTAGGACGAACAGTTAAGGGAAAAGAACGAAGGCGTTCTTCAAACCAAATCATAGCCTGTGACACCCCGTAATTTCCAGGTCAGCATTCTATTTATTTAAATGATTATTTAAATGCATTAAGTACACGTGGCACTAGAACTAGATTAATTTAGTGTGACACGTGGCGCGACAGTGCGAACACTGACACATGACTAGATAATTCGTAGAATTATCGGCAAACAGCACACACGTGTCGAAGCATACGAACGTTGGTGAACGTCAAGCACATTGTGTAGCACAACACTCGAAACCTCATGAAACACTCACACATTGAACTAGGAAGTTCAAACGAGGCCAAACGAAGGTTCGGAAGCATGAAAACGACGACGAACGAATCAAAACCATTAAAAAGGGCTTATTGGGCTCTCTGGGAACCCATCGCGGTACGCGATGGCCCAACAAGAAGCATCGTCGCGTTACGCGACCAACATCGCGGAGTGTTGACTCCCGAAATCCGCCGCGGTACGCGGAGTGGATTTAAACGCCCCATCGCGGTACGCGAAGCCGCCCAGTCGACAAAATCTTTATAAATCCAAGACAAATCATACCTATACTACTCCTTCATCATTTTGCTCGACTAAACACGCCACCCTCCGCCCAAACTCGTCTTCCACCTTCTGTTACCACCATTCTACATCCTTAGAAGCCATTGCTACACTTCTTGAAGCTTGGAAACTTTGAAGGAAGCTCCCTAGATCCTCATTCTTCATCACCATCTTCAGCTCCTGTTGAAAACCCACGAACCAGGAGGTCAAGGAGGCTGTTCACCACCATTCCAGGACTTCTTGAAGCTTGAAAGGTAGTCTTGACATCCCTTGTGGCTTAAAATCACCACATTTCGCACCTACACGCTCACAAACACACATGCAAGCCCCATGGCCTTGCATGCACGAATTTTCCTATGATTTAATATGGGTTTGATGATATCTCAGTGTTTTATGATGATCTAAGATGATTAGAATGTATTTCATGATGATCCTTGATGTTGAGAATTCATAGATTTCATGATTTGTTCATTATGTATTGAAAGATTGCCATGCATGTACGATCCATGAGTATTGGAACGATCTTGAGTATGTTGATATGTTTATTGTTGATATTGGAATGATTACTCATGGTTGGATTTGTTTAAAATGGTTAAAATGTTGACTTTTGATGAACTTTCTATTATTAGAAACTTTTTAATGTCCAAGCATTGTTATGGATGAAATGATGAGCATGCATGTATGTTAATATGATGTTTGATGAATAAAATGATGATTAAAAGTTTAAGAATATGATTTAGATGTTGATTATAGCCATTTTGACGTAATTACTATATTTAGTAACTTTTCGGGTCGAAATAACGATAGGAGACGATTTGGCTATATTGGTATGTTTAAAATGATGCTAGATTGATTATTGTGATGGTTGATGATGTGAAAATTAGTTAGAAATGTTAAAATGGTTATTTCTATGCAAAATCACAAAGTTACTATTTTTAGTAACTTTATTTATACAAAAACCGATTTGTCAACGTGTTGAATGATTTGAGCATGCTAAATGACTTATAATGCTATAACATGATGATTAGATGCTAAGTTAGATGGTTTCCGATGTTACGTACGCTAAAAATGGAAACTTTCCATTTTAGGAAACTTTTTGTGTGCTAACATGATATAAACGACTTATATGACCTTGTATGATAATGTGCTATGTGTTAACATGACCCCGTAGGACCATTGAGCATGCTAGAACTCTAACACCGATATGCTTTGTGAACTTTCCATAAATGGAAACTTACTATAAATAGTAAGTTGTCCATAGACGCGAGTTACGCAATTCGCCCACGACGAGCACTTACACGATTTACACAAGTCACAACCGTCACACGGTTCACACCACGGGTCGTTGACTTGACACGGTCAAACTTGGTCAACTCTAGTCAAACATGGTCAAACACGGTCCATGTGGACCAACACAGTCAAACACGGTCAATGTGGACCAACACAGTCAAACACGGTCAATGTGGACCGACACGGACAAACATGAACAACAAGGGTTGTTGGACACAAACACGGACACTAACACAAACACTAGCACGGTCACTTACACGAACTCACGTTCGGTATACGATATAGGTTGCCGGTGACCGACGTGCTACTTGACGAATCAGGAGCTTACGCTTACATACATACATATCACTAAGGTGAGTTTACGGCCCCTCTTTACTCTTTTCAAACGCTTTTAAATAGGGGGAGAATACTAGTTGCATCGAGTCAAACATTATTACTG